>CAUYPK010086041.1:0-56712 GCA_963574355.1 Loris lydekkerianus | reverse complement strand
CCACGTGCCTTTTTTTTTTGTTTTTTGGGGTGTATGGTTTCGGCCCCCGGGGGGCCCACAAATTTTTTTAAAAAACGGCCTTTTTGGACCCCCCCCCCCCCCCCGAGATTCTGATTCCACAGGTTTGTTTAAAAATGCTCTCCAAAGTGCGTGAGGTTAGGGGTTCCAAAAGCATGCATGTAGTTCAAGGAACCCCACTCTGCATCGCAGGTTAGGGATTTGCTTATTTGTAGTCATCAGATGCATGGATTGCAATCTTTCCTACTAAAAGTCAGACAGTAAACATTTTAGACTTTGTAGGCCTTACAGGTTCTGTCTAAATTACTTAACTCTGCTATTATGGTATAAAAGCAGCTGCAGACAACGGTGAAGTGCAAGTGGTATTGCTGCGTTCCAATAAAATATTATTTACAAAAGCAGGCAGCTTGTTGGATTTAGCCTGAGGCTGTAGTTTGCAGACCCTGGATCAAAAGGTAAAGGTTTTGAAATTTGCATTTTAAGCCCTCCAATTTCAAGTTATGCTATTGATGGAGAATTTTAATTAAACAGAGGACAATTACCTATACTGACTCAAATATTTCCTGATGTGAGTTTTTAAAAACTGCCCTTGTTCCTATTATAGAGTATAATAGATGTAATCTTGTCCTGGGTTAAGCCAGCCTACAGATTTAGATTTCACACTTGCTTTTGTTTTCTTCTCTTCTACTTTTCTTCAGTTCTTGTCTTGATCTCAAATGTCAAATTCAAGTGTTAACAGTCCTGGGGCCAAGGGTTCTACTGAGACTAAAATTAGTCACTCAGCAGAGGACCTCAGCACAGCCTGCAAACCACTTTGCTTTGGGCCTGACTTACTCAGGCGTCTGGAGCATCAGACTTGGATGAGGTGAGCAAGGGATTGGAAAGCAAGGAAAGGGGTGAAACACTTTGTTGGTTGACCTGTGCTTATTTGAGAAAATACTATCCAATGCTCATTCCTGTAAGGCAGCAAACATCCTTATTTGCAAATACAGTAGAGTCTCCATAGTCGACCACTTTCTTACCTTGACCATCTCCTTAAATTGACCGTTTTCATAGCTTGGACATGAGCCATATATACATGATAGTACAGCAGGCCTGGTTCCTTCTGTTGACCATCTCTGTATGTTGACCAGTTTGTTACAGTCCCTTGCGTGGTCAACTTACAGAGGTTCTACTGTAGTCTGAACTGGGTAATTCAAATCTCAAGCTATGTCATCCGTACCTGGCAATGATTGGTTCTTCATTTAAAGTAGCGAGTAGAGAGCAGTCCTTGTCCACATTACATGGGCTGTGCCTGAGGTGTGGGCAAGGGAGGCCCACAGGCAGATGGGGCACAGCTCACCACAGCAATGCACATGGTGTTAGCAGCTAATAATTAAAACAACATTTAAGCAGTGACATTTTCAAACACGTAACAACTCAGTAACACTTCTCTGCTTTCTCTGTAATAGCGCTCACATTTATCGTTTGTGTGACTGTCTTCTGTCAAACTGTATGCATTTGTGTTTCCCCAAACCGCTAATAAGCTCAATTGTTTCATGCTAACAATAAAGCTCTTTATTTTTGGTGACTCCACTATTGCACAGAATCCTCCATTGTGCTTGAGCCCAGTTCGAGGTTGTCTTTTAATAACACACTTGAGAGGCCTCCTCTTTCTCCTGACAATGAATTTGAAAATGTTTTTATGAGTGCTCCCGGGTTTGGAAGAACTCAAGCCCAATGCTGTTAACTCTGAGCTATGCAGAGTTCACAGCCAGAAATCAGGTGTGAAGACCAGCAAGTGAGAGGAAACCACATGTCCAACGAACACAAACCATACATCTCAGAAAGAGCATCCCTTGGCAAAGGGGAAGGACAGGAGGCCGAGCCCATTGATACGGTTAATGACTCTCACTGGTAGCTCTGCAAAGGGCTGGGAGAGCTCTGTCTTAAGGGAAGGGAACAGACAAGTCCCTAATGAGAACTTCACAGCAAGTGCTCTTTCAGGGGCCCAGCTGGTGAAGGTGCTATTTTTCGAAAACTAAGGATGGATCTCTTGCAGCCATTGTCCAAACAAATGTGCCAGAGCAGTGAGTCTGAAGCTGCTTAAACGCTTTTGCTCTACCTGGACCTGATTTTCTTTCTTCCCCTTCATCCAATAAAGAAAAAGATAAGTGCCTATTTTCAAATTGCTGATGCAGCCATTTTCTTTATTTGTACTGAGGCTGCATAATGTTGGCTTTGTAAAGTCTGGGGCCTGAAAGCAGGATCCGTTTCTAATGGAAACACTCCCATGCCTGATTGTACAACAGCAAAGCGACAAATTACTGTGATTTTTGTACCCCCTGCAGCTATTAGTTCGGTCATACTTCAGGAATGTTGCTTTCATTTATAGAAATTCTACAAATATTGGTTTATCAGGACAAATATATGAAAATTATGCTCAAAGACATGAGAAAAAAGCATGTGGAATACACACACTACAGACTTGCAAAATAAATTGTACTGGGAAGAACAATTTATTAAGATAAAGCTTAATAATTTGTGAGAACGTGTAAATTCAGGAATTATGCCAGAGACTGTGCATTTGATTAAATGAGAGATGTCCTTACAGTGTAAGGTATCCAGAAACTGGGAACACTGGTATTAAAGTTTGTTTTTTTTTTGTAAAGACCAAGAATCTCACTTTATTGCCCTCAGTAGAGTGCAGTGGCGTCTCAGCTCACAGCAACCTCTAACTCCCAGGCTTAGGCAATTCTCTTGTCTCAGCCTCCTGAGTAGCTGGGACTACAGGAACCTGCCACAATGCCCGGATATTTCTTTGTTGCAGTTTGGCCGGGGCCAGGTTTGAACCCGCCACCCTTGGTATATGGGGCTGGTGTCCTATCCACTGAACCACAGGCGCCATCCATGTTTTTTGTTTTTTTTTAAATAAAATATTCTGCCGGGCGCAGCACTTGATTACAGCACCTGTAATCCCAGCACTGGGGAGGCCAAGGCAGGTGGATTGCCTGAGCTCATGAGCTTGAGACTAGCCTAAGCAAGAGCAAGACCCAGTCTCTAAAAAAAGCTGGGCATTGTGATGGGCATCTGTAGTCCCAGCTACTTGGGAGGCTGAGGCAAAAGAATTGCTTGAGCCCAAGAGTTTGAGGTTGGTGTGAGCTGGAATGCCACAGCACTCTACCGAGGGTGACAAAGTGAGACTCTGTCTCAAAATAAATAAATAAAAAATCCCTACAGTTTAGATTCCAGTGACTTTTAACTGACTTTTTCCTGGTTTGTCTGGGTCTTGTGTTCTGATCGGGAGTAAATGACTCAGTGAGAATCCTGGCCATGCTATTCATCACTGTGGCTCTGGGCAGAGTCACAAGTAAGTCTGTGTTCTTTCCATGAATATCAGGCAAAGGGGGCGCCTGACACACCGCAATAGGTGCCGGGTGTTCAGCACACAGAACCCACCACCAGACAACTTGACTACGTGAGCCTGCAGCTGGGATCATGCTAGGTGGGGGATGCAGACCCAGTCCTTCAGGAGTCCATCTCTGGCACCTGCTGTGCTGAAGTGGTTATGGGACCCTTGGAGAGGGAACAATATGCTAGGTGGGGTGATGGGCTCAAGAAAGTAGCCAAGTATTGATGGTGACCTCAGTGAACGTTCCTGAAAAGAGGGTCAGGTGAATACAGGCTGTGTGTGGAGCAGACGGATCCCAGCCATCCACAGAGACGGGAAACATGCTCTGACATGCAATGCAAGATAAACCCCTCCCATTTAGTACCGATTAAACACACACTCAAACTCTAATTCTTGCCAACTTTGCTCCTCCAATCTCGGATACCCGCTAGCACTTAAAACAGATAAGCAGTGACTTCACTGGCTCTCTACGTACAAACTATAAGGCATTTAACAAGGAGATTCTGGCTACAACAGAGGTCACTACACACTTAAAAAATGTGAAGACTGAAGTCCTTTGAAATGGCTTAAAGCACTGATACAAACATTTGACAAAAAGGACGTAGCCCACAGGTATCTGGAGCACACTTTATTCAAAGCATTTCACCTTAAAATTATATTACATTTAAATAATAAACATTAATTATATATAAAATATTACTCTTTCCCAAAGTTTACAATGATGTAATTTACTTTTCAGAATTAGCTGTTTGCTTATGAGTCTAAACATACTATAGAGAATTTCCACAATTTTATTTACTGTGTATTTCTTTTATTTCAACTTAGATATTTAGAAAGCATTCATAAGCTCACCTAGAGTACATAATTATTACACTTTAAATATTTATATTCATAAGGAAAACCAATACAGTGCTACAAACATTTGACTACATAAAGTCCTTTGTTAACACATTTTAACAACCCCGCCTGCTGTTCAGAATCCTAGACAAGGGGGTTTTGGCAATTTCCTCTGTACCACAGCCACATTTTGAGTCCCCATACAGGGCCTGCTTGGAGGCACTTCTGGCAAATTAGACTGTACTTCCAGTTTCCCCCAAGATGACTACGAAGCCCAGATTAGGTACCTTAGAGACCTATTTTAATGAATGTCAATAAAACTTAGCTCACTTAACTTGTGACTAGCAATGAATGCAAAAAATAAGGCCTGCTTCAGTGGGATCACTAAAGACAGGCACACAAGGGCGAGGCTCCAGGCAAATCAGACAACAGCAAAACCGCAACGTGTACAAGTCCTGCACCTGGGAGCGCACAAAGGGAAGCGTCACTGTGTCCTCAGCTGGGACACGGCGCTGGCTGAGCCTCCTGTTCCTTAAGTCTAACTCTACAAAAGATAGTTAAAGTAAAGCCAGGCTTATATCACGACTATGACGGCTTTGACTTCTTGGCTTCCATCAACCCTCCCTCTCCCGCCATCTGCAGACAGGCACTAGATACTGAAGAGCTGGCCCCCAAAGCAGAAGGATGGACAGCCCCGTGGGCTGGAGGCCTGCCTGCTCCCCACAGCAACATTGCCCCTTGATGTAATGAGTGGACACCAGCTGGCAATGAAACCAGAACAGTGGGCAGTTGCCATATTTAAACGGGCACAGAATATTCCCAAATGGGGGTAACTTGCAAAGCATTTTCAACATTTTTGGCAATTAATTACCTCATCCTCCTCAAATAAGTCAATATTCCATATAAATATATCTTAATAATGATAAACTGCCTTAACTATGTTAAATTATTTCTTTATAGTAACCACTTACAATGTAGATGTTAATAGGTATGATGGCCAATATGGGGATAACTTTTAGTTTTCAATAGTTCAATACAAACCAAGATTTCAATCCTTCATATATGAAATCACATATTACCAGGACATGAGTAACAAGCCTTGAGTAGGATAGACCTTGTGCTGACAAAGCCTGGAAACCAAGAAGAGGAAGTGCATTGCACTACTTCCTAGGTCATGATTAAGGCTCAACTGCAGAGACTTCCACGAGCAAAACGCCCAGAAGCCAGCAAGGCCAAAGGGAGGGCAGGGCAAGCAGCCGCGGAGCCTCCGGACATTGCCAACAGTGCCCCAACCACGGGTAAGCCGCAGTCTCTTCGGGTCTCTGCTTCTTACTGAAAAACCATGGTGACTAGATTGGATTACTCTTAGTGCTCATGTTTTACAAAATTTGAAAATTACACAGGAGTTCACACATGGAAGAAACTGTTATATCACAGAACATTAGGGATTAGAAAGCTCAATGAGCAACAGTTATTTATCTAGCTCCAAAATTTTTTAGATCAGCACTAACTTTATTTAAGCAAGTCTTAAATAAAGGAATAACATTTTAATGAAAAAAATAAACAAAATAGAGCAGAGGAACTAAAGAGTCAATTAGGGGAAGAACCCTGAAAAAACAGTTTCATATAACACAAGCATTAAAGAAAATGGTATAGGCTGGGCACAGTGGTACCTGCCTCTAATGCCAGCACTTTGGGAGGATGAGATCAAAAGTTTGAAATCAGCCTGGGCAACAAGTGAAAGCCCCATCTCCACAAAGAAAGAAAGAAAATGTTATACATTTATGTCATAGAAAGAAATAAAAAAAGTCCAATAACCAAGTATACACAAATATTGTCAATAAGATGTTCAACACAGGTGACAAAAGTATATAAACAAAGTTCTTTATTATTTTTTCTCTCAAACACATTTAAAAATAACATGTAGACAAAGAATCACAATACACACAAAACAAAAAGGTGCCTGCTTATTTCATGAAGAGATTTCCTTCGATCCTTTTAGCTGGTTTGCATAAAATGCAAAGCTTTCCTGTTAAGGAGAAAAGGAAGGGAAGTTACAGACAAAGTTACCACTAAGAGGTGATGGTACAAAACTTAAAAATCATAAAGGACTACAAAATGGTAGCTACAACCACTGGGCCCATTATAGACACCACCCCTCAAATTTTCTTGTTTCATGTAATTACAAATTAATGGCTCCAAGTTCAGGGTTAAAGTGAGCAGCAAGAATCTGCTGGGTGTGTGTATACATGTGTGTATGCAGGTATTTAACACCTGTGGGAAGGGTGCAGCGTTTCAAATAAACATGGTGCAATGACTTTCAGTTCAATGACACAATAAAAAGGGACTTTCCTACATAAAGAAATAAAAAACTATTTAAAATGAACAAGTAATTAACACTGACATCGTAAGCTTGGCTACTGCAATACAGGCCATTAAATCCTGTTTCAAGTTGAAGTGATGAGAGCACTGCCCTAAGGACGTTTGAAAATTCATACCTATAGCTGAAGGCCTGAGATAGACCTTGTATTTTAAACCTCAGCCCCAGAGAGTGATGTTCTCCCACAGCCACAGCGCAGAGGCCGCTCCGTCCCTCCAGCCCTCCCTGGGGGATTCTTCACAGAGATCTAATCCTCATGTAATTAAGTCTCCAACTTATTTTTTTCAACATTGTTATGAAGCATACATAAATCTGTACAGGCATTTTCTCCCCCCCTTAATTAAGAAATACTCACAGGGGGCTCAGTGAAAGGGAGAGGCTCTCCAGCATCCTTCAGCAACACTGCGTAACGCTTTAGAAACAGATCATTCAATTTTATATTCTTTGCAGTCAAATGTTCATATAGCACTTTAGCAGATGTGACATCTTTATCCATGACTGACAAAGTTAAAGAGGAAAAAAGATATTAATCACAGATAACAACCTATCTTTTTCTGCTCATCCAAACACTCAGCCTCTCAGGGATCCTGGATCCCTTTATTCCATGGCAAACAAGTCCTCACCACCTTTGGTGAGAAGTCACTCTCAGAATCTACCAACTCCCTGGCTCCTTTTACACACCCCTCATTCAGCCTCAGTCATTTTGCAGGAGAAGGAAAATGGCATATATGACTATATTTAAAGGCCTTTAAGATAATATTAATGATACCATGTATTTAGGCTATTTTGAAGACTTATCATAGTTAAAGTGACCATAAACTGAAGCCCTTAATCATTAAGTAATACACAACATTCAATTTTCTTCTGCTTTAAAACAACATTCTGAAACCAAGCTAATACTCAGGGACTATTGTGTAAGGGCATGGAAATTATGTGGAAATGCACACCAACATCAGTATTAGCAGCTAAACAACACACCAAAAAGACCTTTATTATTGTAAAATAAGAAAATATGGAGAATATAGTTAGCCAGATGACCAAAAATCACATCTGTAAGGAGGCTGAGGCTGGAGAATCCCTTTGAGGGTTACCCAGCCTGGGAAATGTAGTGAGACCTGATCGCTACAAAAAAAAAAAAATCAGCCTCATGTGATGGCACATGCCTATAGTCCAAGCTACTCAGGAGGCTGAAGTGGGAGGATTGCTTAATCCCAAAAGTTCAAGGATACAGTGAGCTATAATCATGTCTCTGCACTCCTCCAGGGAGAGAGAGATCCTGTCTCAAAAACAAACAAACAAACAAAAAAAACATGTGTGTGAGACATGGACAAGTTACACCACTATTTCACTCAAATAATAATGAAATAGCCCAGAAGTAGCCCAAAAGCTAAGTATAGCTTGGCTGTCCACTTGCAGAAATTTTTGTTTTAAGTTTACTGTGATTATAAAGGCTCTGCTAACAATTATTGTGGGTAATTCAGCTCTTTAATTTTGCATTAGACTGTTAACATGTAAGGACCATTGTGGTGAAGTCAATTTGCTGTGTAAATCCTTTGGTCCCCACCTAAGGGTCTGTACCTTTTCCCTGTGACTGTCAAGGGTTCAGGTTCTATCTTCCTCTAAGGACACTAGCTGCTCAGAAAATTCTAGCGCCTTGCCCTTTACTTCCAATTGGACTATCTGATTAGTAGTTTTTTGTGTTTGACACTATTTCATGTTACAGCACACCTCAGCTTACTTCATAGATAGTGTGTGTTTTTTTTTTTTTTTTTTTAACAAATTGAAGGTTTTTCCTGTGAGGAACAAGTCTATCGATGCCATTTTTCCTATAATGTGCTTACTTCAATGTTGCTGTGTCCATTTTGGTAATTCTTCCCATATTTCACACTTTTTAATTATTGTTATGTTGGTGATCTGTGATCAGTAACCTTTATGTTACTAATGCAATTGTTTGGGGGCACCATGAACCATGTCTGTATGAGACAGCAAACTTAATTAAGAAGTGTGTTTTAATGGCTGCACTGAGGACTGCTCCCTGTCACTTGCTCTAAAAATAGCCAGGCATTGTGGCAGGCGCCTGTAGTCCCAGCTACTTGGGAGGCTGAGGCAAGAGAATAGCTTGAGCCCAGGAGTTTGAGGTTGCTATGAGCTATGACGCCATGGCACTCTACAAAGGGTGACAACGTGAGACTCTGTCTCACCCCCCAAAATAAATAAAATAACCCAGCAAGCATTCAAGGGAGAGAAAATCACAGTCTTTTGCTTTAAATCAAAAGCTAGAAATGAAGATTCTTAGTGAAAAAGGCATGTCAAAAGTCAAGACAGGCTAAGAGCTAGGCCTCTTGTGCCAATCTGTTAAGCCATGCTGTGACGACAAAGGAAAGGCTCTTGCAGGAAATTAAAAGTACTACTCCAGTAAACACACAAATAGTAAGAAAGTAAAACAGCTTCATTGCTAATGCGGAGAAAGTTTTAGTGTCTGGAAAGAAGATAAAACCAGCCACAATATTTTCCTACATCTAAGCCTTATCCAGAGTAAGGCCCCAACTCCTTCAATTCTATAAAGCATGACTTATTGAACATTTTAAGCCCAGTGTTGAGACTTACTGTTCAGAAAGAAGGATTCTTTTCAAAATATTGCTGCTCACTGACAATGTTATCATGCACTTAACAGATTACAATATAGTGTAAACACAACTTACACATACACTTGGAAAGCAAAAATTCATGTGACTCACTTTCTGCATTATTATTTCAAATACACAATATCTCCAAGGTATACTGCATTTAGTTATTTTGGGAAGTTTTGTGATCATACCTCCTTTCTGAAATAGCACCATGCTTCCCTCATAAGGGTGGAAAAACAGAGAACCAAAATTTACTAACTCTGATTCCTGAGTCTTCTGTCGTGCCAAAAATAAAATCAATGACACAATTCCTTATTTATCCCATTCCTGCAATGAGCAACCAGGAGATGACGGGTGGATGGGAGACCATGACCTAGAAATGCTGACATTTATCTGGATTACGGAGGAAAACTTTAGACTGGTTTCCCTTCACGTGTGATTGACAATCAGGGAACAAACTGGTTAAAAGACTAGAATTCCAACTGGGGTTTAAGGTAAAACTCTGGGTTACTTTCCAATTAAGGGGTCTACCACTTCAAAGGAGTAGGTAGTTTGAGCACTGAAGGAACAAGAAGGCAAGTCAAGTGAGTGTCTCAAATGTATGCCTATGTTATGCCACATTTCAGGCGGCAGGCCCTTGAGAAGACCGAATTAGCTTCTGATAAGTAAATCCTATTAGAGGACTTCCAGGTCTTCCCAGGAGCCTAACATCATACTCAATATATCTAGACTGCAATGAAGAAATTCAGTCGTACTTTGAATGTTAAAAGTATATGAATGCTTTCAGATATTTCCTTCATTCTTTTTAAGAGACAGGGTCTAGCTCTGTCACCCATGCTAGAGTGCAGCGGTCATGATGTGCTCATAGCCTACTGCAGCCTCAAACTCCTGGGCTTGAGCGATCCTCCAACCTCAGCCTCCTGAGCAGCTACGACTACAGGCATGTGCCGCCATGCTCAGCCCCTTTTTTATTTTTTTGTAGAGATGGGGATCTCATTATGTTGCTCAGGATGGTCTCCAACTCCTAGTCTCAAGCAATCTTCCTGCCTTGGCCTCTGAAAGTGCTGGGATTGCAGACATAAGCCATTGTGTCTGGCCCATGTTTCTTATACAGTAGAACCTTTGCAAGTTGACTACTCAAAAGACTGTAACAAACCGGGCAACATAAAGAACTAGGTGTACTGTACTGATACATATATGCACAGTCTATGAAAATTAAGTCAACTTGAGGTAGTCAGTGTAGGAAGGGGGTCAGCTATGGAAGTTCTATAAGTAAATTATATCATAAGTAATTATCTGATATTTATAATTATTGCCTTTGAGATATAGACTAAGACTTAGTTGACTATACTATAAATATTTAAATCACTTAGATCATACAGTCACATTAAACTTATTACCGTAGCTTTTCATGAGGGAGGTATACACTACATCCTTTTCAGCCAATTCAGGAATCAATTCTACCAGAGATTTCAGAGTTGCAGCCTAGGAAACAAAATACAGATAACTTTACCAAAAATATAGAACAGTGAAATACTGATACATAACACTATAGAGAAAAATCTTGAAAATAATTACAACACAACTGCCTGTTCAATTTAATAAACTGTTTTCCCTCCTGTGTATCTTAGTATTTGATGCTGAGTCAGTAATTTACTGCCAAAACAAGTCAGCATCTTTCAAAAGTTAATGCAATTCCTTTACTTTTTATGAATATTTTTCTAATACATAATAAAGACATAGATGACATAGCAATCATTTCTTTAGGTGTCAAAATTTGTTGATGAAATGTGAAGAATTCATTGAAACCTTAAGTTTTCTCTTGTTTGATGTATTAACAGAACATTTCTAGGATATCACTAGAATTTGTACTTGATTGCTTCCAGGGATATGTAGACACAACTATGATTTTATTTCCTGTGGTGAATAAAGAACTGTCAGACCCTAATGAACACCCTCTCCAGAATTGCCGGATAAATCAAGGTTGGCTTTATAGACATTTATGTCCTCTTCCCAATTCACCAAACAAACCTCAATCTGGCTTAACTATTCTACTGTCAAATAAGAGAACACTGTAACTGGCATTTTAAAAATCCTAACTCCCTTTTTAGCAACTTTATTCAATCAATCCATGCCTAAACCTGTATTCTTCTAGGACGTTTTGCACTTTGCAGTCTCCTGTAAGGAATGGTTCTAAGCAGACTTATTATCATACATCTGCTGTTACATCTTCTGAGCAAGGCGGTAGGAACCTGGCACAGTTTCACATTTGGACTGAGAAGTGCTTTCTGGATTTCTTTTACTTTTTAATCATTTTTTTAAAAAGTCACATTGAAAGAAAAAAAGGAAAATAAATCCTTTATAAATGTCGCTTGTAGTAAATAAATACATGAATCAGAGATAAAAAACACAATTAGATAAAGTTTTCAAAAGTCCCTGGGCCAGATGTGGTGGCTCATGCCTATAATCCTAGTACTCGGAAAGGCTGACTCAGGATTGCTTGAGCTCAGGAATTGAAGGTTCTAGTGAGCAATGAGCCCACTGCTCTCCAGCCTGGGTGACAAAGCTAGACCTGCCTGTTAAAAAATAAAAATGAAATGTGTGTGTACATGTAAGAGAAGTATGTGGAAATTAAGGAAAACTACACCTCTTGGACTGAAAGCAAATGTTTCAAATAAAACACCCTTATAGTTGGCACTAGTTTGAAACATTGTAAAGTTTCCAAAAAAACCCCTAAGAATACAGTTTCTGGTATAGAACAAGTAAAATCAGATCTAAAATAATTTTATTGCAATATGCTTTTTTAAATTAATTCTTACTATTTTTTTTTTTTTTTGAGACAGAGCCTCAAGCTGTCGCCCTAGGTAGAGTGCTGTGGCGTCACAGCTCATAGCAACCTCCAACTCCTGGGCTTAAGCAATTCTCTTGCCTCAGCCTCCCAAGTAGCTGGGACTACAGGAAGCTGCCACAATGCCTGGCTTTTTTTTTTTTGTTGTTGTTGTTGTTGTTGTGGTTGTCATTTTTGTTTGGCAGGCCCGGGCTGGATTCAAACCCGCCAACTCTGGTGTATGTGGCTAGTGCGTTAGCCACTTGAGCTACAGAGGCTGCGCCTAAATTAAATTCTTTTTTGTTTGCTTTTAGACAAAAGTCTCACTGTGCTGCCCGAGCTTGAGTGCCACGGTGTCAGTCTAGCTCATAGCTCCTGCCTCAGTCTCCTGAGTAGCTGGCACTATAGGTACCCACCACCAGGCCCAGCTAATTTTTTCTATTTTTTTTTTTTTTTTTTTTTTAGTAGAGACAGGATCTTGCTCTTGCTTAGGGTGGTCTCAAACTACTCAGCCTAAGGGATCCTCCTGCTTCACCCTCCCAGAGTGCTAGGATTACAGGTGTGAGCCACCACACCTGGTCTGAAATGTTTTTATTCTTTTTGTTAAACATCAAAAATACCTATCCCTTTTATAGTATAAATAAATTAACTGTCATATATGTTATTATATTACGTTACCTTGTGGTAATATACCAATTTAAAGTCAAATGGCTCCTCTACCTTACGGTTTATAGCTAATCAATGGTCAAAATTAGGCAACCAGTGGGAGATACCGTGCAGTGTTATGCCGCCCTCGGCTGTGCGTCTGCACTGCTAAACATACCAAAGGGACCTAAGCAACATGATTTTTATCTTCCATTTCTGATGGCCCTTTCTTGGGGCTCTCAATGTGGACCTGTTCACTGCACGAACTTGTTTCTAGTACAACTAAGGAGCCAAAACTGAATCTGTAGCACCATCAACAGGCACAGACAAGCAAAATCTTCAATCTCCATAGGGTTTTCAGAAAAGGTCCTGAACCAACAAGCTCTTATGTTAAACTCAATACTTTTGAGCAAGACATTTATAGCATCATTGATTTGTTAGCAAATAAAACACAGTACCTTTCCTTTTGTCCCAGAATTCCTAACAAAAAACACCGAGAAAATTGGGACTTGTTCAGCAATTGCACCACATCTCTAGAAATTAAAACATTATTCAGTAAGTGAAGGTTTTTATAAACAGGCAGATCAAGGTGAATATTTCCAATTAAGAAAGTTCATAATAAAACAGTACTGTATTATTACCAATAGGAAGGCCTAATAGTTGACCATTATTTTTGGAGGCAAGAAAAAAGAAAACAAGTGCAAGCTAAGCCAAGCTTCAGGGAATGGTGTCCTTGGCACCACGAGTGTAAAGTTTGTTTAAAAAGAAAAGGGAAAAATTAAACTAATGCTTCAACAACCATAGAATAAGGTTTAGGACTGCAAAGAAAGAGGAAAAAAAGAAACACTATTCCTCTCCAATTATACTGCCAAGCATTCACAAGTGAGCTAGGGATCATAAGGTTAATTATACATTTAATAAGGTGTCAGGGAGATAACTGCTCGTTTCTCTATAAAAATTAAAATGTACAAAGCAAGTTCTCTTTAAAGTATAATTACCTACACTTATGCATACAAAAGGACTGATTTCAATCTCTGTATTTTATAAAAGGCTTTCATTGCAACAGACAGGCAGTGCTTGAGAAAGAGACAAAAGTTAAACTAAAAAAAAAAAAAGTTTATATGACAGACCAGATAAATCAAGTGTCTATCCAATCTTAGATACCATGGTAAAATCAAATATGGCAAGACAATATTTTAGTTTACACTCATCATAGATGTCATTCTCTTAAGTTTCTAAGAGCACACTGCTCTTTGAAAGCTTAAAACACTGTCAATTCTGAAACGAATGGCATAAAAAGAACTTTTGGGGACGCACAGAACATTTACATTATAAACTGATGTTTTCGACATCTGTGAATAAAGTGTTCTTCACTACAGCAGGAGTAATCTTTTACTGTTTGACAAGCAGGTAAAGGATGGGTGAAGGGTTTATCATCTGAAACCCCCGTCTGTTGAAGGGATGGCAAATGAAAAGACTGCTGTGGCATCAATCCTCGGCTGCCACCAGGAGCCCGTAGGTGAGGGCACCGTGGGCAAACGCGGCTCTGGGCGGCAGGCACCGCTCCTGCTCTCTCCCATCCAGGATCCTGTCAACTGTGTGCTCTCAGAAGGGCTTTGAGGATATAGCTCAGAACAAGCTGGCAGATGAAGTACCAAGTGCCACTTTCTAAAGAACTATCAAAAGGATGAGTTATAACAGGATGAATACTGTCACATATATAATTAGGTACCTATATGCTTAGACCCCTAGTAAGTACTCAGATATGAACACATAAAGATAAAGCATAAGAGTATATTCCTTTTTCCATATAGAATAATGAACACTAAAGGCAGCAAAATAATGAAAATATTTCTGAAATTCCTATCATAAATTCCCTTTTCCTTAAAAAAAAAAAAGGAAAAAGTACAAACCAAGAGAAAATTTCCAATTAACTAGAATTCTCTCTTCTTAGGAACAAAAGTAAAAGGACATACAAGCAGTGCCAATTTACAATTTTGATATAACTATTAACACAGAGAAAAATTTTTAAGAATTCCTTTTAAAAATGGCTTAGATTCTATCTTCAAATTAGATTAACTTTGAGGATCAAAACTAGAGCTCAAGCAAATGGGTACAGTTGTACCCTCCCTCTCTACTTAAGATATTTCACAGCTGGTAAAAATGTAACTGAATATAATACTATTTACTATCAGAAATTGGTCCCAGGCCTCAATTTGACACAGGGAGTCTACACAAACACAGCCGTTGGCGGGATCATGGTGACTGTTTGACTGCCACCTGCTGGGATGGGGCTCCCCAGCGGTGCCTGTTTGTGTACATTGCCAGTGGCAGCTCCAATCACCCACCGTTCCGCCGGCACTTGGCGTAGCTTTATATTTAGTGCTGTTAAAATGGCATGAATGCAGTTGTCTCCTTCCCTGAAGATTGCTAATTTAACTGAGAGTGCGGGCCACAGAGACCTGCATTTGTCATTTAATGTGTCTGTGACACACAAGTGAATAGAAAGCAAATTCAACTCTTAATAAGCCTTGAATAAGGTACCAAGAATGTTTGAGTATTCAAGTGAGAAGCTGTACTTGAAAAGCAAATATTTCTTACTTTTTGTTTGCAAACTGTGTTGCCATGGCGATACATGGTTATTTAGAGCATTCAAGAAATTAAAGTAGGAAATCAAAGGAATTGTTTTGTGTTACCTCTCTGCAAAGAAACATTTGTCTTTAAATAATTTCAGCAAAACCCACCATCCCCTCAACCCCGATGCAAAGGACATTTTTCTTCTGATCTGTCATCTGTAAAACCAGTGACCTACAATCTATAGTCTAGTCATTGTCATACAACCTTGATTCACAGTGAATTTAAATGTGCTAGCAGTATCTCACTTCATTTCCAATACTCCACATCGATGTCTAGTAATTTCTCAATTGACTTCGCACAAGCCGCAAGCCCCACTGCTGCATAAGTGGAGGGCTGTTACCTGTAGGAGAGCTCTGGCATCGTCCAACTTGCCTGCATCCATAAGCTGAAGGAAAAGGTCAGTGACAGGCTTGTAAATTGCAAACTGATTGGCCAGTCTCTCCGCCATGATGCTTACTGGAAAAACGACAGGTAAGAACAATCTCTCGTTAAAACAATGTGTAGCATAACTCACCCACCAAAGAAATTCAGTCCAGTCTCACTAGAGAGACAATGTGCTTTCTGTGTTCTTTAACATAAAAAGCTGACTTACTCTTTTCAACTGCTGTTTCCAATTGCTCTTCTAACACTTTTTTGAATAAGTATGCCAAGCCAAAGTAGTGGGGTTCCACAGGTGGACTCCCTGAAGTAAGCATATTTTCAATGTTTTCTATTGCAACATCTATGTTATTGCTGTAAAAAAATAAAGCAAAGTTATAAAAAATACTGTTTTTATATTAGTAATATAGGCAGTATTAGTATGAGAGCTTAGGAGAATCCATCCATACAAATACTCTGGGAGAAAAAAGAAATACATTTACAATTAATCAGATAAAAAACACCATGCAACTTAAAGCAATCACAGTTAGGTAACAAAAGCGATCACTTAAGTGGTTCATGCTACAGTGGGTGTTTAATTCACAGCAGTTGAAATAGTTGTTTATTTTAAAATACTGCTCTAGAGACAAGATCAAACAACTATACATAGGAGAATAATGAAAATAACAAAAGATACTATATCTTAAATATTATACTTAATTTTGCAGCTCTTTAGATGTAAAGTGAAACTTATTTAAATAATAATGCTGTGATTTTGGCTTTATGATCCACTAGTCACTATTGCCTAAAGTAAATATAACATACAATATCTCATGATTTTTAAAGGTATATTTGTATATCTTTAAGCCATATCAATTTATTTTTGTCAGGTATTATACATTTGGAAAATACTCCATTTATACTAAAGTTCTCCCAAAAAAGTATCTTCAGATGTTACTTTAAAAAAAAAAAAAAAAAAAAATCAATACATAGGCCTCATTTAATATGTTAACTATGATCTTTATGACTGTCTTTTTGGTTAAAGTAATCTATAATTGATTACTTTAGAATTATAATATGGCATTCGAAATCCAATTAATCAATATTATGTTGAAATTATTACATTAAATATAAAAATTCTCTAACTAAAAATGAATACCCTCTGTTACAGTAAATTTTTCTCACGGGTTTTAAAGAATTATTTCATGGTGAATACATTCTCCGCATCATATAAACCTGTGTTTAAATGTTAACATTTTAAAATTCATCATGTTAAAACGTTAACATTTTAAATTTCATAATTTCCTCAATTTTCTAATTTAAAACAACCATATTTTCTAATTAAAGGGAAGTCCCATTTGGGAAATAGTTTTAAAAGATAAAATCAAAACAAATGCAACTGTTTCTCTGATCAAAGAAATAGGAAGAACAAACAAAAAAACCCAGCAAAAACATTGCATTTTAGTATTATATTCCATTAATTAAATGTATGGAAGATTAACTACAAAAGAACACTTTTACTAAAGGCATAAGAGAGCCAAGTTCCATAATTATCCCCATGTATCTTTAACTTGAGCATAGCACTTTACTAGTGAGGTTAGTAAAAACCAAGTCCTGATTTATTCAGTGGTGATTCTCACACGGATCTAAAGATGGTGGTCAGAAAATCAATTCTAAATGCCTCTTCTTATGGTGAGTGTGTGTGTTGGTGGGTGGAAGGGCAGGGAAAATGAAAATGTGTATTTTTAACAAGCTTTCAGGGCCCTCTATTTCATAACATTCTAATGGAATATCATTTTCAAACTGCTGACAAGCAAATAAGATGATTTTTTACTTTCTAACAACGTGCTCTAACAACAAGAGGCCTGGCATATGTATGTAGGAATGACAAAAGTTAACAACTGCAAAGCAAGATTTATAAATTTGATTAAGTGTTATTTATTCTAAGATTTATTTAATAACAAAACACATTTTCCAATTATTCTTCTTTAATAAGTAATTATCAATAACTAATGTCAAAATTTCCTCTGCAGATGAAATGGTTTCTAAATGCCTAGAAATTTTTAACAGGTGTGTTTGAAATAATGCTCACTCCAGTGGCCAGCAGAGGAAAAGAAAGCTCAAAAATATACTCACTTCTTTATTTGTGCCAAAGCAATATTATTGATGAAAACCATTTCTGAAAGTCCAATTGAGTTTTCATGTCCATTTACCATCTTCTGAAGTGCTTCTATGCTTTCTACATCACCCTTCAAGCCAAAGGCCTGGATAAGGCGGGTCACGGCTAACCTGGAAGGGATCTGCTCCTGGTCCAAGGCTGTTTTAAGTGTTGTTAGAGCCTCTAAAATAGAAGAGCAGAAGACAGGGGTTTCTTACACGACCTGTGCTGACATTAATGGATTTCAAAAACCAGCTTTTAAATATGAGCACCCAAATGGCTATACACAAATCCTATGAATAATTAATTCTATCTATCTAGAATAGATAATTCTAATTTATCTGGTCTGTCTAATTAATTATTCCTATGAATAATTAATTCTGTAATTTCATCACAGAAAATATTGATACTTTATAAGAAATCAAAAAAATTGATTTATTTCACTATCTATAAGATACTAGACACCACAGAAAATACAAATGCTACTAACAAAATGAGTTCTATTCAGGAACACATTTAGTGATTAATTTCAAAAACCTTGATAAGTTCAGAGAAATATACATATAAAGAAGAATTTAAAAAATTAAAGAGTTTCAAAAAATATGTAGCTAATACCCACATTCGTACTTTCCTGGATTTTATTAACTCAAAGATTACGTGATGATCAAAAACTTCTAATATATCAGAGATTCTTCACTGAACATAAGCGCTCTAGTCGAAACAGATCAACCACACACAAACATTCAACTTTCACACTAATAAATTATTTTTTTATTGTTTTTGGCTGGGGCTGGGTTAGAACCCGCCACCTCTGGCATATGGGGCTGGTACCCTACTCCTTTGAGCCACAGGCACCGCCCTGTTGTTTTTTTGTTGTTGTTGTTTGTTTTTTTTTTAAGAGACAGAGTTTCATTTTGTCGCCCTCGGTAGGGTGCCGTAGCATCACAGCTCACAGCAACACAGTCCAACTCCTGGGCTTAGGCGATTCTCTTGCCTCAGACTCCCAAGTAGCTGGGACTACAGGCGCCCACCACAAAGCTTGGCTATTTTTTTGTTGCAGTTTGGCTGGGGCTGGGTTCAAACCCACCACCCTTGGTATATGGGGCTGGCGCCCTACCCACTGAGCCACAGGCGCCACCCTAACAAATTAATTTTATATGATTAGATACCTTGTAGTTATTTTCTTGCACTCATTTTTCAAAGGCAAAAAGAAGCGCATCAATTCCCATAACACAGATGGCCCCCAATTTAATAATTTTTTAAGTCTACAAAGGGTTTAAAGGGGCAATAAATACACTTTTCAACTTATAATGAGTTTACTGGGATACAGCCCATTGTGAGTGGACAAGCATCTATATAACCAATGGAGTTTTGTCTATGTTTTTTGAAGTATTATACTTATAAATACAATAACTATGGAATATCCTTCCAATTTACTGATTTCTGGAATTATAGTGAACTCATTATATTTAATAAAGTGGTAGACCAGGGGAATCTAATACTCAGTATTTAATAACCACCATTACCATTGCTAAATAAAACGTCATAGTTTCTAGCAATCAAGCAATGTAATCCAGACAAAACTAAGACGCTCCAAACAGCCCTCCAAGTAACAACAGCCTATCCTCTGCAGAAGAATGGGGAAAGGGTAAAACAGTACAGTAAGAGACATAATGAATTTAGTGTTCATTACTGAACAAATAATTTATAATTACTCCAAATTTACAAATAACCTAATGATAATAATTCTCAAATGGGGAAAAGGAAAAAGTGTTAAAAAGCTGACTCAATAAAATTTTATGAGTATACACGCACATATAGGAAACCAAAAATGTATACTATTTAAAAAATATAATTTATAGAAAATAAGCTCAACATCTTATTAACTGGAATCATATACAGATAATTAACTTTGGAATATTCTTATTAACCAAGAATATGTTAGCCAGTGAATCAAAATAATTTAAAAAAAATATGGTGAAATGGGAATACACACTTACTTTTTACCACATTTGTTGAGCCTTTCCTATATACCAGTACCAGGCACAGTACTGAGCAACTACACTCACAACTGCTCTTCTGACGTAAGTTCTCATTTTACAGATGAGACATGCAGGCAGAGATTAGCTAACTTGTTCAAGGTCAAGGTCACACTGTTAGATGAGATCATCCCAGAGCTTACGCCCATGGGTGCATAGCACATGACAGAGTAGAGGAGTGAGGAGGACAGATCACTGTGTGTCCACCCAAAGGCAGGGGGACCTTGTGGCCCTAAATCACATCCTCACACAGGGATTGCCTTTGTATAGGAATGACTTCAAAGACACCCAAAATGTTACTTATCCAAATCCTTCCCCACCAGTCTTTTCCCACTGTCACCCAATCCTAACATTCACTCAATTACTCACTGATGATACGGATAATATGAGTTCTGCACAGGTGCAGTGTACCTTAGTATTAACAGGCTATGACAGTATTAGTTTATGAAATTATTTTAAGATTTAATCAGCTTTTTCTTCCTGCTTTAGACGAGGTAAAAACAAAACAAAACAAACAAAAAAGAAAACTAAAAGAGAAGAACAGAAGGGATTTTAAAAATTAGGAGCTCTAGTCAGCCATGAGATGGGAGTAGGGCCTACAACACCCCCACAGCCCCCTCTCTGCTGATGCTCACTTTACTCCAACAAGATGTTGGTCCACGGTGGTGCTGGGGGCGGGTTGGGGCTGGAGGAGTTAGTAGCGAACAGTTGTGGCTCCTGTTCTCAGACAACCTCCAGTTGGAATGAGTGGAGGATGAGCTCAGAAAAGCAGACAAGACATTACATCGCTTAGTTTCTTGTAGTTTGCACGGGCACCTAACACACAAGTAAAGGTAGCAATAAAGTTAAAGTCAGGCCAGATTCAACTAAAAAAATGAATTACCTGTAATTTTAAAAGTGTGTTGTTTTTATCTCCATGTCTACAGAGATATAAGCTATTTATGACAATAGCTTGTTCATCTATGTGGGGAGCAAGTTTAATTTTTGTTGTTTTAAAATTGATCATCATTTTACTATATAAAATATCAACTTGACAAAGTCTTTTGCATTGGATATAAAATAAAACCTTTTCAAGTTTTAATAACAAGCCCTACACCACTCAATTATGACGGACGGCTATGGAAAATGACTATTGAGATGGGTGGGCCCAACCTGTGGAATGATGAGATAGAAATTTTACAAAGGGAGAAATAACCACTTACATATTCAGCCCCAAACAATTAGGAAGACCATAAAAGATCAGCACGTTTAGATATTACAGGCAATACTAAGGCTGCACAATTAGACAGTAGCTTCTTTTTCGGATGTAAAATTATCTTATAAGCATGCAAATAAGGAAAACACCATTAACACAGACGGAGGAAGCAACAAGATAACACATTTAACAGTTAAGAGAGCTTTTTCAATTGCCTAAAGGTCTCCTAAGTGGGTTTTGTTATATTGGCAAAACTGCACTGTTACTGAGTAAAATTCAAATGTAAAGCTTAACATGAAAAACTACTTACCAAAATTCAAGAGATTCATCATTTTCCCTCTTGGGAGCTCATTCATAAGACCTCCAGATCCAAATCCACCCCACTGCCAACCTGTAACAGCCTCTAACGAACCCACAGCCCTCATCCCAATCCCCCCCCCCCCCCAAAGTCATCTCCACAACTTTCTGGTGTTATCCTCTTAATGTTAATTTTGAAACTCTAAACTTCAAACACTGTTATCTTACTGCTGTTGGTATTATGAACTATTAAAAAAGTATTAGATTAAGTTTTAAAAATCAATATTATAATCATGTGGTGCACAATCCCACACATTTAACACTCAATTTAACTCATTTGCTATCTCATACAAAACCAACACAACGTGCAAGAAACAACTGCTGGGAATTGTTTCAGATGCTCTAAAGTATGTTAATTTCCAAAGCAAAATGACTTGTGCTGTGAATTTTAACGCACTTGAAAGCCTGTACTTTCTCTAGTTCTGGAACACAAATTTTGCATGTCTGAAGAGCTGTGATTCATCTTAAGAAAACCCATCTTGTGTTAAATGGAATGGAAACTGGACTAAGTGGTCAAATGACAAGTACATTCATATTCAAGCTGTATTATAAATGCATGTACAGTAATTTACGTCTCTCAGCTACCACAAAAGGCTCTTGATAAGCAGGTAATTTGCTAAATGGACTCCTTTATCCAAGTATTCGAAGGGCGTTACAAGAAAAATCTGCAGAGGCATTAATGTGACGTAAAGGTCAAGCATTGTGACATACCTTTCAAATAATCCCGCCTAACTTGCGTTATGATGAGGAGGCTGTTGGCAGCATCGTTCAGTGTGAAGCCCTTGATGTGGGTCTCAGCACTAAAAGAAGCAGACATTTAGAAAGGAATTACTGACATGCTTCTGATACGATAATAAATGGTTGAGCGCCAAGGTGAAATTATAAAAACTACTGTTCGTATGTTAAAAATATTGCTGCAAAATATCGACCTGGAGACAGCTTTTGTGTTATCCTGTCAATGGTTATAGAAGGATAATTTTTTTTTGCATTCTGACAGATGACAAAGTTGGAAATGAGCAACAAAAGAAACAAAGTACAAGATTTTTTTTTAAACAATCGGTTCGGATTCTTGAATGCTGACATCCGAGATGACTAAAATAACTGCATGCCCTGCATTGTTCTGCTGGATCTCGCGCAGGATACTTTCTCTTCTTTTTTTCTACATTCACCATAATTATAAAATGTAAAACTATTCTTCCAACAACAAAAATGAACATTTATTTTCAGTACTGTATATTTTAAATATAAACTAACACCATATCATCTTGGCTGATTAATTTTCAGATTTCTGTCATCTGGAGATCGTCGGTTTTTTAAAGCTGAATATAATGCAGACCTAAAACCATTCTTACTTTAGAATTAAAAATTTCATACAATCTTGTCCCAGCCTTAAATTTGAAACAAAACTCAACTTTTTAAAACTTGAGTACTAAACATCACTTTACCTAATACTAAAACTCACAGGATTTTAAAAAGCAAAGCAAAACAAAACAAAAAACCCCCAAACACTCCTAAACCTAGTTAGGGATGGTTTCTGTTTGCTACAATGTTTCACTCTCCTGTGATGAAATTCTAGCATTCTTAATGCCCCCAGGGTTCATCTTCAGGATTAGAAAATCTAAACAGGTCAAAGGAGCAAAAGGAATCACTGCCATGTGCCTTATCGAGCTCGGTGGTAACCTTGCTGCCAGCAACCTCATGGCTTGCCAATATGTACACGTAAGCGGAGCAGATTGCGAGGAAAGCAGGGTCACTGCTAAATTATTCTCATCAATCCCAAGAAAATCCTCCAGAAACACCACAACATGCCCATCCTCTCAGTCACTTTCAGCCTCTAAGGTTCGCTCCTGCAGTCCCTGGACACAGGATTTTCTTATTCCCCCACCAATCCTCTTAATCCCACCAAAGCACCCATTGCTCAGTTTGACTTTTTTCCTTTGTCCCATCTGTCAAAGCTCTTAAGTCAACAATTCATGCATGAGACTATAAATTGCATAAAATAAAGGATTTACTTTCTCAATCTTAAGCATGATTAAATAAAAATTAGACACTATTAAAAGCTTGCTTCTCATGCCAATATTATGTGTTACATCATATTTATTTAAAAAATATTTCCTAAAATCAATTAAAAGCACAAGGTAATAAAACTACTTTTAACTGACATTAAGCATGGACTACAAACCTTTTGAAAACCTCAAAACACATTACCTTTCAATAATCTCTTCCTATCTCAAGAAGGTGCCTATTCATTGTAAACATGAACAGTGGAGGTAAAAACCAGGAAGAAAAAAACTCCCCTATCTATTATATGGGAATGTATCATTACATACGTAGAAAATGACAAATCACAACCAAATACATTCCAAACTGGCGAAAGGGGGAAAATTAAAAAAAGTTATTGGTAGAGATCTTTGCATTGGAATCACTGATACAGTATAATAAAATAAATTTACTTTTGACTCCTAATTTTGATCTTTCCTTTTGGAAAAGATCTGGTACAGAGTTGTCAAGCTAGCTGTGACAATGGGAATATTCTTTATCTGTGCTAACAGGGTCACTCGCCAGCCACATGGTTACTCTGATGATGAAACAGAAATCTTAACTGTACTTAATCTTAATTAATTTAAAACAGTCACATATGGTGAGTGGCTACCAAACTGGATAAAAAAGAATTCTAGACATTTTCTTTCTATTTTTAGAACTGCTAAAATACAGGGAAGAAAATTACAGGGGAAAGAGTATCAATCTTTCAACTTACAATCAACTGCAAAAATTAAACTGTCTTAACCAAGAAGATACTATTATAGCAAAAGTTCTACATTAGGTACTTCAGAGCAATGAGCAGTCTACGGATTACGCACACATGACCTTAGTCAGTGATTATAAATTATTTCAGTAGAAACCATCAGTGACGGATTTAGTATTATTTCTAGACGGAATGAAATAGAAAGCCAGTAGGAACAAGAAAAAGATAAAGCAGAACTGTTGATTCCCAAATTCCCTAAGAATACAGTTTAGTGTTATCAGAGATTTAAAATAACACATCTTTCAGTGCTCTTTGAATAAGCAGTTTTACTCCCCTGCAAGAATTCACTATAGAAAAATTATTTTGAAACATAAATTAAAAATGAAAGAAAGTTAGTTTCTTGAAAATTTTTAAAAGGATGCTGTTACTGTTAATTTTTAGATTCCATGACTTCTTGGGAAGTTGAAATGATCTCATTATTAGTGAAATAGAAGAAATCTCATAACACTAAATGATAGCAAAGGCATAATAAAAACAAAAATGGCATGTGTTAGTTTAGAGGAAAACTATGGCTCTTCAATGACATTATATAATTGCAACAACAGACTGACTGCTATTTATGAATTGAGAATAACATCACCAGAATAGCAGGAGATACTGCCACTTGAGACAGCAGCTCATTTGGTTACCATATTGTAATAAAAATTGTCTATGGGAAAAAAAAAACACCTTTTTTAAAATGCTGATCATTGACACAGCTAATAGGGAAAAGATGAATGACCTTGTCTAGTGGTGGCAATAAATTAGATGAATCCAGAGACTACTTCCTATGGCTTAAGTAACATAATTAGACAATTAGAATTCAAACTTATATTTCTGTATTTCTAGTACAGGGTTATTTTCAAAAGTATTCATCATAGATGCAACCCAAGAAACAATTCTGCCTAGTCAGATATAACATTCACTGGTTTCATAGAAAGAGCATACACCTAACACTCTGACTGATTAAGGGCTTCGGATCTAGGATTCTCCTGGGCCCACACAGCCCCTCAGGGAAGACAAGTACAGAATAAGCCTGGTGGGATAACATAGTTACATGTGTCCTTCAGAGTAAAGGTCTCACTCATAGGTGGAATCTAGAAAGCCAAACTCAGAAGTAGGAAGTAGAATGGTGGTTTCTCAGGGGTTGGGAGGAGGGGAAATAGTTAAAGTATACAAAGTTTCGGTCATTCAATTGTATAGAGTCAGCAGCTCTATACAATTCAGTGCCTACAGCTAACAATACTGAACTGTATACTTAAAATTGCTAAGAGGATAGATTATCAATGTTCTCATATGCAACCCTCCCTCATTATAATAATGATACAGATAATGGGAGGAAATTTCGGAAGGTGATGGTTATGACCTTGATGGTGGTGATGGTTCCATTAGTATATAATTATCCCCAAACTCACTGAGATATTCACATTAAATATCTCACTCTGTTGCCTGAGTTAGAGTGCATGGGCTGACTGCATCTTGAAATTTCTAGGCCATCCTCTTGCCTCAGCCTACCAAGTAGCTGGTGTATACCACCCTGCCAGCTAATTTTTCTTTTCCTTTTTTGGTCTTGTATAGACAGTCTCAATATATAACTCAGGCTTGTCTTGACCTCCTGGCCTCAAGTGATCTTCCCGCCTCAGCCTCCCAAAGTGCTATTACAGGCATGAGCTACCATGTCCAGCCTGTATCATATTTTTACATATCAGTTATACTTCAGAAAGAAGATTTTAAAGGTTCTGAGTATAAGGGGAACTAAAAGGGCCATGCTGATAACTATCTTCTAGGTCAGCAGCTTTCAACCTTATTAAACCAACATCCATAGTGAAGTATAGTAATAAATTATGTTTTATGCTACAACCCAATTCAGAGATATATACATGTACACATACCTATATACTCGGGTCATACAGGTTATTTGATTCGGTGATTGTGATTTAGCTTGATTACCTGTTAAGCTATGGTTTTCTGCACTTTATTTAAAGTTTTAAAGTTGTTGTTGCTAGTTTATAGTTTTTCTTTAGCAATAAATACTGAAAAGCATTTAACCTACTGATTCCTCAATTATTGTAATTGTTTTGGGTATATATTTTTATTTTTGAAATTTACCAGTGGCTGCTGCATTTTCCACCCGGCTTATACTGGAGTCACTACCCAGTTTTTAGGGTAAAATTCAGGGGGTCGGCTTATACTCGGGTTGGCTTATACTGGAGTATGTATGGTACTTTAGAAAGCTTATACTTATAAATTATCCCTTTGAGAAGTAAATCTTCTACAAGCAGAGACTGTCTTTCCAAAGACCTGGGAACCATACCTTTGGATGAAATATTATCATCCAAGAAAAATAACAACCTTATTTCCCAGTATCTGTGAAGAAGCAGAAGCCTAACTTCAGGAAATGCCAATTAAAAAACACAGACAGGCTAATCGCATTCACCAACCTCCCATTAATGTCCTTCAGAAATTTGACAATAAATTAATAAAAATCTCCCCACTTTTGTTTCAGTGTAGGTGAGTTCAATCTCTTTCCTATTGCAACACTCTTGAATAAACTCAGTGTAATTTTTCTTATGTTATTGTGGCTATTATAAAGAGAAAAAAAGCATAGGTTTGCCTTCTGGTTGTTTCAGCTGCAGAATTGAAGTCAATATTCACTGGAAAGAGTTTTAATAAAACTATCTCTTTGCTAGTTGAAAGGGAAGGTGACACACAAGAGAAAAATTCAATTTATTCAAATTAAGGGAGGAGGAAGGCAGGAGTGTGGATTGGTGTACTCTCACCTAATGGGCACGATGTAAGGTTGGTGACATACCTCTTGGGTGAGGGGCACAACTACACCAGGGACCTTACCTAACAAATGTAAACATTGCAACCCAATTCCTAATTGCTTGTACCCTCATAATAATCTGAATTTAAAAATAAATAAATAAATAAATGGGAAGGTGACAAGAGTGTTGATGCAAAGCTAGGAGACTCTGTGGTTCAATTACAATATTCTCATATTATAACTGAAATGGGACAACTTATTCCCTTTAAAGACTGTTTTGGAAAGACTGCTTGTTTTCTCTCTGTTAAATGCTTTTCCAGTACAACAGCCGTCATAGTTTTTAAAAAAATTACAAGGGCAAAGAAACAAAGAAGCTGAAGAAACTTAATATAACTGATGACCCAAAGAAAAGCACCAGGTATTAAACAATTACTTAAATGCTATTCATCACATAAAATTGTGCCACTTAATGTGCGTTTATTTCTGTGTCTGCCTTTATTTCTCAATAGTGAATTATGTTTTAATGAAAAAGAATAATGCCTTCCAAGTAATATTCTCCTTATATAAAAGATAATTATGCCATAGAATTTAGATAATTTGGAAATAGTCTGAAGGAGAGAAACAAAAATTAGGTTAAAAGTACTAAACTAACAAGTAAGAAACTATGATTCTTTGGGTTTCCTCAATGAGGGTAGTACTTACTTTTGCTTTAAGATATTGGTATGACAAATGTTTTCCAGTGAACAAATCTCTCCCTACAAAAAAAAGAGTCAATTTTTCTTTGCTCTGTTCCACAGAGCTCTGGGAGGCTTGGGGACTAAAACAACAACAACAAACAAAACAACTAACCAATGAAAAAACTCAACAATAATAAAATGTCATATTGGAATTATTAAGCAGAAGCTGTTGGTCTGTTAATTTGCTCTTAATACTATGATCTGAAAAAAAGAAAGAAAACTTTAACAAGTTATAAGCAGCTTTGAGATGAGGAAAGAGCTGACCTTCAAGCATATTTCTTGATTTAGTTATAAATGACTGCCTCAGCCTCACCGTACTTCTGAGGTGCCTTTCTACCGAGTCTTGGAAATTAAACTTCACCAGAGTAATAGGCCTGATGTGGCCTTTGGAATCATGGTGAATCACAGTGACCCTTACCTACGTAAGTGTTCCCTCCAAATAGAAATTAAACTTTACCAGAACAATAGGCCTGATGTGGCCTTGGGAATCATGGTGAATCACAGTGACCCCTACCTACCTAAGTGTTCCTTCCAATCATGTTCAGTGTAAACCAAACATCCTGCAGTGTCAGGATTAAGAATTGCATTGTTTTTCTAAAACCATACCACTTTGTCATCGTGTAATAGAAGGATTCATTCAGGATTGAGGGGTACTCCTTAGTAGGCCTATTCAGAAAGAAAATTAGTCAAGAGGAGCCAAAATCAAAGCATACTGTTTGCCATTAAGTGATCTAATTCCTCTCTGAAATAGCATTCTTCCTCCCCATGTACATTTTGGAAAATTACAGAAAGATCAGTAGGTACTTGTAATGCAATCAATGCTGCATTATCACCCAACAGGCTGAGTATTTGAGGGCACTAGCAAAACAGAGGAATCAGAAATGACTAAGAAAAATTTAACTTTGATGAAGTTATGCAACAACTTAAAATCCATGAGGAAAGCCATTTCATTTCAGTATTCATGTGAGTTTTATAACATTTTGAAAAAATAAATTTTCTTTTGAATTACACATGGGGTTGTCATCACAATCTTTTTAGTGTTTGGGGCTTCTAAAATTCCCAATTCAGCCCCACATACAAAAACTCCAAACACGGAGGGTTAAGGCATTAAAGATGAAAGCTAGTACCGTACAAGTATTTATATTGCAAAAGCTTTGCCCTTCTGCAAGAACATGCAGTTTCTCAAACACTAACCTCTCTTTACAAGGTTATGCTTATTAGCTGGGATTTGTAGCTCAATAGGAACACTGTTCATCCTTGGTTCAATTCAGATTGTAATTTCTTTTTAAACTACCTGACCCTTATAATCATATGGTGAGTCGGCCCGATCATTCATCTTCCTGAAGCCAAGTACTTGGTCTGAACACAGAGTCACTTGTGTTTCTCAAGCCTCTCAGCATCATGACGATTGGGGTGAAAAACTGTCAATTGAAAAAAGTTTGAAAGAAACCTTTCATACAGTGTTTTCATTGTCTTTTTCTTTTTCTAGAACTGAAAATTTCTGATTGTGAAAACAAAAGTCTTCCTAGATACAAGGATGAGGTTTAATTTAAGAGATAATCTTTGTTTCCAATTAAATGTGGAAGCTATCAACTATTTCGTTGTTCCCACTGTCAGAATGCACTGAATAAGATTTTGCTTTTTTTCAGGGCCCAGCATTTATTAAGCACTCAGCAAATGCTTATTGAATAAATGAATGAATGATTCTACCCAACCTCAAAGCTGTGTCTTCCATCACACTATTAAAACGTTTCATTAATGTCCGGGTTCACACCCAGAGCACCACATTCCACATGCTGCGTTAACTGGATGACCAGTTGGAGGAGAGTAAGTTACAAAGTGGACTTCTTAGGCTGGGTTTCTGCCCATCCCTGAACCAATCTCTGTGGCAAAGGAATGTAATTAGGATCACTGATTTATGTAAAACAGTCCCTGCATCTATGGAATTGGGATGGAGTATATTCCACTAACAATATAGGGCTTACCAATAGAAGAGAGAGAATACTCCAAAGGAAAGCCTGGGAGCCACCAAGAACTGACAAGAGTACCATAAATATCAAATAGGAAACTGAGAAATATTGATAAAACAATTTCTGTTTTTATTATGACTCAGCAGAAAATAAATGTAACTGTTAGAAATAATTCCATCTCTCTTTAAATTTAAAGAAAATATCCTTTATATTAGTAAAAAAAAAAAAGTACTAATAGGCTTTTTGTGACATTTGACAGCATGTATTTGTTTTTAAGAAACAGACTCTAAAGTAGGATGCCACCTATTGTGTAGTGGAAAGACTTTTAGATTGACTAGACACTGACCAGCTGACTGCCCCGACACGTTTCTTAATCAGTTAAAAACACTATTTCCAGAGAAGTTTTAAATAAATTGTGGTTGACTTTATGTAGATTGCAGTTAATATCTTTTACATATTTTCTAAGAAACTGCTCCCTAATCGGAGGTTATAAGAACATTTTCACTCATTTCCCTCTAAATGTTTTATGCATGCTTGAGGAAAATGTACAATCTCTAATTTGAGGACACATGATTCTTTAGGTGTTAATTGAATTAACTTTGGTCATTGTGTTCTTCTAAGTATTTACTTTTCTAGCTGCTTGAACGAAAAAATTGAGAGGTATATGAAATATGGTATCATAGGTTTCTCTGATTTTCTCTGTAGTTGTCAAGTTTTAATTTTTCTACCTTGTTCAGTAATTGTTTAGTGTTGTTATACCTGCCTCATTAGTTGAAATGTCTATTATTTTTGAGACTCTCTATGCTTTTCACCTTAATATTTATAAAGGCTAATATTGACATATCAGTATACATATAGTGTCATTGCTCCAAGAATTATATACATTTTAGGATGGAAGTTAAGATAATGTCTAACTTTAGATAGACTTTTTGATCTAAGGATTTGTGGTAAATTTTCAAGAATAACCATTTAAAAATAGCAACAAAATATAAGCTCCACACTAGTAGAGAGAAAATACTCTGAAATAAGGAAAACAACTTTCAAAAGTCCCAATTTCGATAGACAAAAAGAAAAAAAAAAAAAAAAAAAAGGAAGAAAGGAGAAAAGGGATAGAAAAAGCAAAGAAATAATAGTAAATGAATACTTAGAATAAATATAAATGGCCTACCACAAGTAAAGAGGTTACATTTTTTATAAGTATATTTGCTTGTTATATTATTTTCTACAATCCTACTTTTTGTCTTTATCTTTATGCTTTTGTCTTTTGTAAACTGTATATAATGGAAAACGGGCAAATGACACCTTATCTCTATAGGGAAAAAACAGTGAATTTCTTATGAGGAACTATGAAAGCCAGAAGAAAGTGACATAACAATTTTCAAATCCTGAACAAAAAGAACAATCAATCTAGAATTCTATTGAAATCCTTCAAGAATGAAGGAAAAAACAAAAAACATTTTCAGATAAAGGAAAACTAAGAGAATTTGCTACCAATAGAGCAGTAGTGGTAGTAACAACAACAACAATAATAATAGGCTAGAAGAAGTTCTTGAAACAGAAAAGAAATGATAAATGAAAGAATTTTGGAATATCACTAAAGAGGAATGAGCCCAATAAGCAAAAATATACAATAGATGTTCCCTTTCCTTTTGGAAACTCTAAGTATGGGAGATGGCTGAAGCAAAAATTACAATACTAGAGGTAATTCTCAATGTATGCGGAGGAAGCTGTAAGACAATTATAAATAGGAGAGGAGACATAAAGAGAGGTGAGATTTCTACATTTGGCTAAAACTGGTAAAGCAATGATACCACAGATGTCTTAAATTATATATTTATAAAGTAATATCTAGAAGAACCACTAAAAGGGCCATACAAAAAGACACCAAAAACAATATAGACAAATAGAATGAAATTCCAAAAAAAGTACAAATAACCTATAGGGAAGAAAGAAAAAAGAAATAAAAATATGATCAGAAATCAATGAAAATGAAAACATTACAATAATAGAGAAAAATCAATGAAACAAAAAACTGGCTCTTTGTAAAGATCAACAACATTGACAAACTTCTACCAAGATTAACAAATGAAATAAAAGAAAAAGGACAAAAATTAACAATATCTGGAATGACATGGGGGCTATTCCTATAAACATCAAAAGTATAACAATACTACAAACAACTGTATACACATAAATCTGAGAACTTAGATGAAATGGACTAATCCTCCAAAAACACACACTACCACAACTCTTTCAATATGAAAGATCATTTAAACAGCCCTATAGCTTTAATGAAAATTGATTTAATCTTTACAAATTCCTTTCCCAAAAATCTCTGGGTTGAGACAATTCTATTGAATGTTTAGAAAAGAATTAACACCAATTCTAAGCAACTTCTTTTAGGAAACAGAAAAGGAAGGAAAATTTCCAATTCATTTTGAAGCTAGTAGTACCCTGATACCCAAACCAAACAAAACACTACAAAGAAAAAAAGCTACAGACCACTATCTTTCATAAATACAGATACAAAAATCCTTAAGACTAGATGATAGAATTCAGCAGTATATAAAAATATACACCTTGAACAAGTGGGATTTATTCCAGGGATGTGTGGTTTGCTCAACATTCAGAAATCAACATATTTGCCATATTAACATGCTAAAGAAGAAAAATCACTTGATCATATAAATTGATGCAGAAAAAGCATTTAACAAAATCCAACACCAATTCATGATAAAAACTCACAGACAAATAGAAATAAAGGGGAACTTCCTTAACTTCATCAAAGCATCTATAAAAAATCCTACAGCTAGTATCAGAGTTAATGTTGAAATACTGAATCCTTTCCTCCTAAAACCAGAAACAAGGATATCCCTTCTCACTGGTTTTAGTCAACAGTGTTAATATACAGTCACTTCAGTAAGGCAATCAAAGGAAATAAAAAGCATAGAGATCAGAAATTAAGTAATTCATTTGCAAAAATGAAGAAAATATTGCATTTTTTACATGATTGTCCATGTTAAAAAAAAAAAAAAAAATCCCAAGGAATCAACAAACACTTCCTAAAAGTAGCAAATGAGCCCGGCAAATTAATAGGATAGAAAATAAAATACAAAAATCAAATGTATTTCTCTATACTTACAATAAATATGTGAACATGGATTTAAAAATGATGCCATTTATAACCTCTTAAAAAATAAAATGCTTAGATATAAATCTAACAAAACATGTATAAATCCTGTGTGCTGAAAACCACACAACACTGATTTAAACCAAGAGGATTCAAGCAAATGAAGCAACATCCTGTGATCATGGATTGGATGACTCAACATAGTAAAGATGTTAAATCTTTAACTCTTTCTAAACTTATATACAGGTTTAACACAATTCCTATCAAAATCCCAACAAGAAATTTGTATGTAGACAAGACTATGCTAGAATTTATATGAAAAAATAAAGGAACAAGAATGGCTAAAATAATTGTGAAAAAGAATACAGTGGAGGCATTCAGTCTATTTGATTTCAAGACTTATTATATGAGAAAAGATAGCCTTTCAGCAAGTGCAGTGCTGGAGCAATGGAACATCCATACATCCACCACCAGTGAAGCTCCATTTGTCTCACATTTTATACAAAATTAACTCAAAATGAATTACAGACTTAAAAGTAAAACATAAAATTGTAATAACTTTCAGAAAAGAACATAAAAGAGAATTTGTTGCCCTCGGTAGAATGCTGTAGCATCACAGCTCACAGCAATCTCCAGTTCTTGGGCTTAGGTGATTCTCTTGCCTCAGCCTCCCAAGTAGCTGAGATTACAGGTGCCCGCCACAACACCTGGCTATTTTGTTGTTGTTGTTGCTGTTTGGCTGGGGCTGGGTTTGAACCTGCCACCCTCGGTATATGGGGCCGGTGCCCTACTCACTCACAGGCACTGCCCATAAAAAAGAATCTTTGTGATCTAGGACTAGGCAAAGAGTTCTTGATACCAGAAGCATGATCCAGATGCATACAAGGAAAAATTAATTGAACTTCACCAAAATTAAAAACTTTTGCTCTGTGAAAGACCCCCATTAAGAGAATGAAAAACCTGGTACTGAATGGGAGGAAATATGTGCAAATCTCATATACAACAGTGGACTCGTATCTAGAATATACATATATATACACACACACACTTTTTTACTGTTTGATTTGTGTGTGTATATATATACATATATATATATATATGTATATATATACACACACACACACACACACATATATATATGAGCACTGAGCGCTTCCACTGTATTTTTTCACAATTGTGTATATATAATTTGTTTTTTTTTTTTCTTTTTTTTATATATATATATATATATATATATATATATATATATATACACACACACACATATGAGCGCCGAGTGCTTCCACTGTATTCTTTTTCACAATTGCATATATATATATAATTTAATATATAACAAATTAAACAATAAAATTTAATTAATTTAATATATAACAAATTAAACAATAAAAAATATCCAAGAAGAAAATAAGCATATAAAACAATGATGTTCAACATCATAGCTACCAGTGATGGGTAAATCAAAACCAAATGAGGTATCACTATACACCTATCAGAATGACTGAAATTTTAAAAATTGACACCACCAAAAGCCACGAAAAAATGAGATCACTTGTACACCACTGATGCGTGTGTAAAATGGTACAATCACTCTGGAAAACTGCTGGGCAGTCTCTTATAAACTAAACATTCAACTACTGTATGACTCAGCAATTGTACCACTAGGCATTGTCTCAGAAAAATAGACTATGTTCACACACAAATCTGTACACAAATATTTATAGCAGTTGTATTTTTAACAGCCCAAATCTTGCCCAATATTTTTCACCAGACAAACACATGCTGAGGTACATACTACTTGTGCTAAAAGGGAACTATTGATAGACTTGATACATAAGCCTATCAATCCAGAGAATTATACTAAATGTGAAAAGTCAATCCCAAGAGTTTACATGTTTCCAGTTACAAACCTTATTGAAATTAAAAAGATATAAAAATGGAGATTATGACTGTCAAGGGCTAAGGAGGGAAAGGGGATGAGAATGAAGTGGGTCTGGCAATAGAAAGCAACGAGAGGGATCTTGGTGCAGAAAAGGCTATATGGAAATATTCTTTATCTTGGCGGTACCAAATCGATATCCTGATTGTGATACTGTACCATAGCTGGGCGAGATGTTTGTTTCGTGGCAAAGTAAGTGAAAGATACATGAAAGAGATCTCCGTATTATTTCTTACACCTGCTTGCAAATGTAATTATCTCAAATAAAAGTTTAATTCAAGAGTTAGGACTAAATGTATTTTGCACTTTATAGAGAACGGGCTCCTTGTTTTGAAAATCCATGACATTCCAAAGAAAAATATTGATCACTTGCCTCCACTTCATACTTAACAGAAGTTTAGTACAACATAGAAAATTTCTAAATTATTAAGGAAAATGACCACAGATCAGGAAGAGATATAAAGACAATGGGGCAGCCCTAATTTTGAACAGGAAATGTTCTATTGCATCCAAGATTGGACTAATATGAGTGACACATTACTAAGATTATCCTACTAACTTTTGGTATACATTCCACTGCAAAATAATAATGAAATGTTAAAACCATGGCAACCCTTAATGAAGTTAAAACTTTAAATTTAGCCCTGTAAAGAGATTGATGTGGTCAGACACAGTGAAAACACCTTAAAATGAACTCAAAAAGACCATATCACTCAGGTTAAAAAAGAACAAAATAAAATATTCTTCAGTAAAATTTTTCTCTATCATTAACTGGTAGAAGAATCAGCTTTGATATGAAAGCTTTTCTGCATCAAGTCTTTAGCTATGCAACCTAATTTAAAAAAAAAAAAAAAGCAAAAGCTTGCATCTTATGTTTGGGCTAAAACTCTAATTTTTAGAAAAATTTCTTTCTCCTGGTCTAAGCTCAGTATTTCAGATTCACAGTTACCCAGGGGGCACTAGAAAGTAAAACTGAGAATCAGTAAAGCATTAGTGGAGGCTTAATAACTGCATTTCTAAGTTTTCTACTAATGCTAATGGGTTTGGAGTTAGTAACTACTGTCTAACAGTACTTACGGTAAACACTTAAAAATTTGTACTTTGGGTTGGCCAAAGTGGGAATTAATACCTTTCAAGTTTATTTAAAGACTCAGTTCAGTTCTAGCAGACTCCCTCTAAAACAAGTGAGAGTGTTATGCCTGTAACGACGGCTCAGGAAATCTGGGTTTGCCATCCACCACTTAACATTTTAAGCAGAAATGCCTTCACTACACAAAACCTACAGGAATCCCACTCTGAGTAATTAAGTGACCAACCTCTTAAAAACTCGCCAGAAGTAACGGTGTCTATAAAATCTATTTCTGCATTCAAAATTAAGATTGTTTGGAGAGAAATATTACATAATTTTTGTGTTAACTAAATGATCACCAAAACGAAGAATTAAAATTGGTATATTGATTCAGTGTTCAAATTATGAGAAAATGGATTGGCATGAGCCATTAAATTTTCTTCTTTATTCCCTTTTGATCTAAAAAAAAAAAAATGCCAATGGATGGGGTAGGATTAAATTAAAAACATTTTAAGGTGCATTTTACATGGAGCACACTTAACGCTTTTGCTTGGAGTGCTTTCTGATGAAATACAGACTCCAATTTCCTACCTTTGCTCACCCTTCTTTCCACTGCTTTGTCCTCCATTGGGAGCAATAATTCTATACATGTCCTATAAATGTCCTGGCTAACAGGATACCGCACTCTGAGTCAGCTGTCACCACTAAAAGAACAACAGCTCCTTTCTGGAGACATCACACACAAATTACAACTTGAATTAGCAGTTTATCCTTAGAAAACTAGCAATTTACTAGCTGTCTGTTGGTTGAGAAAAGAAAATGAAATCCAATTACTTGGTAGGGAGAAAACAGACTAAACAGGAGGCTGGTCCTTAAGAGTTGAATGGTGCCCAAACATTGGGTCCTAGGTGGTTCAAAGGGTGATGAATTAATTCTCACACATGCCCATCCTTCCTTGCTTCTTGCAAACTTTCCACTTGGCATTTTATATGCCAAATGCTAAAATGTAAGCTCCCTGAGTGTAGAGATGGCATTCTTTAGATTCCACTCTTGAATCTTCTGGGCCCAGGCAGGCAGCAGCCTGGCAAAGAGCGGACCCCAAATAAACACCAAATTAAGTAAAGTCTTTATTAACTACCATGGGAGGGAGGGAAGAAAGAAAAGAAGGAAGGAACTTGTGCTAGGTTCTGGGGTCCCAGAACCTTTGGATTTTGTTATTACTCCCCATCCAGAAGCAGTGCTTCTCGTCAATTTTCCTGTCAAAGCCTCCTTGAGGCTTTCCGCTTCGTGTGATTGAGACTGTCTCTGTATTACAGTGTTTGTTTCACTGTTGTGCTGAACTGTCATCTCAACATCACTGCTCTCCTGCCCCCCACCCCTGCCAGAACGTCCTGTGGATTACAAGAAAGCCAGAAACTACACTTCCCACAAATTTTTTTGTTCTCTGGCTCTACGTTAAGAGTTGGCCAATGGAAAAATAAATAAATAAATAAATAAATAAAAATAAAAACACATTTTTGGAAACAAACCAAAAAAAAAAAAAAAAAAAAAATAGAGTTGGCCAATGAGAAGCATCTCCATGAAATTTGGAAGGCAGAAGAGAGAAGCTCTTTCCTCAAAGGCTGTGCGTGCAGAAGTGGGCAGGCAGTGAACATGGGTTTCACAGCAGCACCAAGATGTCTTGCAAGGAACCTGCTTGGGTGTTGTTAACAGTTATAGCTGACGCAGCTGGTGACAGCTCCTTGCAGTGGTTCTCAACCTTCCTAATTGCCGCGTTGCTACAAATTGAAAAAAGGGGTTCCAACCCACAGGTTGAGAACCCAGTGTCAGTGCTATAGGCTAAGAAAGCAGAAACTTCTGGATGTCAAGATTCACAACAGTCCAGTGGGTCAGCCCCTGAAATCTGCCCACTCTGGTGCTGCTGTTGCTCCTTGTAGCCACCCTTAAGTTTCTAATTCCATATTCTAGGACATTTTACTTTTACAATGCATCAAGTCGTTTGTTTTCTTTACCAAAATGTTGAAACATTTAAAATTAGCACTAAAGAGAAAAGTTACCACCTGTCTTATTAACTTAAGTGTATGAGATATCGCTTCATCAAGTCTAAATCCAGCTGAAATGAAGAAAGAATACCCTGCATGTTTGGCAACCAGGTAATTTCTTTTCCTATCTCTTGTGTCACAGTATTTTGAAGACACAAATTCCTAAGTACTTGGAAAAAATGGTTATATCTTCATTGATTTATAAATTATGTTGGGGTAGTTGTTAAGTAGAGGTGTCACGAATTTTGTCAGCAAAGTGGTTACACTGCAACGTTTTCAAGCCCTTGTTGGTTGATAGGTCACTGCTAAAATCTTATGGTAGACTGAACAGGTCTGAGAACCACAGGTTCTTTTTTTTATTTTTAACTCAATCATGAAAATACACAACTTTTATTTAAGAAAAGAAAAATGACTGATTTTTTTTATCCCTAATGAACTGAAAACATAATTCAATGTATAAATTTCCCAATCAACTTGGTTTAGCCCATTCTGAAACTTTATTTATATTGCACCAAACTGGCCACATATGAGCAATACATTCAATTCTAACTTTCAAAACTTGCTGAGCAAGTTATCCTAGAGAGTCTTAGCTACAGAGGTGGACAATAACTTTATTTTCTTTATACAGGTTTTATCTTTTAGTATGACATTCATTTTTCTATATGAAGATACAAATAAAAATTACACTAACTACAAAAAACAACTCTGTACTCGATAAACCACACACCTATTTCATGGAACAAGAAGCCTTTAAAGTCATTTTTTATTATACGTTTGCCTTAAAAAATGATACTCAAAAGACAACTTTTTTGTGTACAAAATTTCAGCACTGTTAACAAAAGCAGTGATGACACTTTACAACTCAGAGGCAACCTCTTTAAGTAGACGCTGCCAGGGCACCCAGACAGCCTGATTCCAGCCACTCCAGCCACGGTGGTCTGCTAGACTGAGCTCCATCTGTGCCAAATCTGTACCTTTTAACAGATGATCCCATGCCCACTGAAAAACAAGTTGCATTATACTTAAATGATACTAGTTACTCTTTAACCACCTATCATTTTGCAAAATCAAAACATTTCATAATATTTAATGACCAAAACAACAGCCAAATACTGAATGCCACGTTGTCATTCAACGTATGAGGTTGATTAATCTCAATCTGTGTTCAAGTGTGTCTTCCGAACACACTAAAATGAACATGTGTCATTTGATAAGGAACCTTCTTCAGTTTGACTCAAACAGACCAGACACACTGTCAGTCATGAAAACGACTCTAACTTTATTTTCCTTAGTGTAATCTTCATCTTTCACAGTGATTCTAAAACTAACCTAAAGGAAAACTCCCCTCCCCCCCCCAAACTTTTTTTAATTTGGCTACTGTAGCTTTTTTTTCAGTTTAATTTTTTTCTAATCAGGACTATCTTTTCTGTGTTCCAAATATTTTGTGTAAAATTCTCTCTCAAATATTTTGTGTAGTTTCTCTTAAGAGAATGTAAGCCACTAAACTCGCTACTTTAAATCATTGATCAGTGTCCCAGTTAAAGGAGTATTTTTAAATGATGACACTTATAAGTAAAGGTACTACACTTATGCCAGTTTTCTAAGTGTTTTGATTATTACTGGAAACTCATGTGAAATGAAAAGAAGTAAATGTATGTGACCAGTATGAGGATAAAAATTTTATCAAGTAAAACTGTGGCAAAAAAATTTAACTGATTTGTGAAAGCCACTGGGACTTTTACTTAGTCACAGATGCAAGTTCACCATGTGAAACAGCAAGCACTCCTGTGCAATTGCAAAGACAGACCCTGTTTGAGCAGGCCTGGTGGGCTGGCACCGACTTCGGAACAGGGGGTATCTGTGTGAACTGTCTGGCAATGTGAAGTCACTAAGCTCCACTCACTCACAATAAAGTTTTCTAAAGTCTGTTTTGTGAAAAAATTTGGGTTTTGCTGTCATGCAAAAGGCAGTTTTTACCCAGACACAAAATACATAATATGACTGATTCTTCCCCAAAACAACTTTGAGTAAACCAATGCTCCAGAAAGATGACGAATTCCTCCAGTGCATGTGGCCACATCTCCAGTGTGGAGGCTTCAGGTGGCACAGCACCACAGTGTGAGGTAAGCACTGGTCCCAGGGAAGCAAGAGTCTTCACAAAATAGGCCTCTCCAGACCCCTTTTAAACCACTTTTATTTTGGTTGCAAAGATATAGTTTACTTAGTTTCCTATTGTTTTATTTGTTCCCATTTGAAGTCTAGAGCTTGCCATGTTTGACACTGCCATCACTACCAAACTGTTATATAAGAACATTACAAAATACAAACTATAAACTAAGATAATCCTTTTTACAGTATTCAGATTAGTGCATTAAAACAACATTGATTTAAAAAGGCAGATGAGTCAACTAGCAAACATCTAATTGCTTTTCTAATGAGGATGATACAAAATGGCACACAAGGTAAACACAAAATTTTAAGTGTCAGGTGCTCAAAAACAGCAATTGTGGGGAAATTATTTCCCAAAAGTAATTTTCTCCCAGGTACTCATGTAACCATTATTCTATAAAACATAGGGAAGGTAAATAATGGCTCACAAAACCAGAAGGTATTGTTAAGATAGTTTAGTAGAATAACAAGTTGGCATCTTTAGACTCTAACCATAACAGGCATTGGTATTAGTTTTCATAGTCCTCCTCCAAATTACATTAAACATGTACAGCAACTACACTTTCCCTAGTGAACGTCAGACTTAAATTACCATAGATTGTAAAAGCAATCTATCCTTAGTAATCTTACTAAGCAATCTACAGCAAATGCTTAATATATACACATCACAAGTATGAAATATCTTAGCAAACTAGTCACTCATTTCATTCAGAGTAAACAAAGGTTTTAAAAGAACACAATAAGGAAAGTGGAATAAAAAATTGTGCTGTTGCAAAACAGACAAAATTTTATAAGCCCCACAAAATGATATGCTAATTTTTTAAGTTACTGAGAATACCTTTTCTGTTGAACCAAATCAAAATTAAATTGGAGGTTTTTCTAATTGAAGTAACATAAATCCAGGTGCATGTTACACAGTGACAGAGAGATAAACAGAACACACTCATCTTAAACTCACTAATTTCAAAAACTAAGTCAAACAGGGTAAATAAGTTATAAATGAAAGGCGTACACAACGTGGGCAACAACTTAACAGTATTAAATTGAAAAGCATGAAAGCTGTATCAGCAACAACATTTAGAAAAACTATCATTATTAGAAAATATCAGATTTAATCCAAAGGAACCCCCTCATGAAAATAAGAAAGTATGGGAACCATCCTTTTCACAATAGCTTTAAAATAATAATTAAAAAACCCATAATTACAGGAATCTTCCCACATAATTTAGGTAATGTAGTGCAATAGTGTGCTCCTTGATGAATTTAGCTATGCAATCCCCATATGATGAGACCGATAACCAGAACTCCAATGACAGCGATAATGAGGATGATGCACAGGGTTTTTCTGGATTTGCGCTGCAGATACAAAAAAAAAAAAAAAAATATATATATATATATATATATAGAGAGAGAGAGAGAGAGAGAGAGAGAGACTTGAGTATCTCTCTAGCAACTGAAAATACTATAATTTGGTTCATTTCTAGAGTAAAATCAACCCTCGTTTACTGCCCTCAAGTTTTTGGTTGTGTTTGCTGCTTCACGAAACTCTCTTCAATATATAAAGCACTATTCTTTTAAAAAATACTCTTCTTGAATGAATGCCATAACTCAGGAAGCAATTTTTCAACTTTTGTTGGTAATAATTTTTGTGGGTATCGCTGGGCTTAAAACAGAAGACACTGAGAGTTAACATATAACTGAGTTACAATAGAATAAGGTATGTATACACACAAAGAACAAAGTTTATACATTTTTTAACTTTTATTTAAAAATTTCTCTTAAAAATGAGTTCTCTGAAAATATCCACAAGTATAAAAACATTTGGCAACTTTTCCTAAAGTAATTATTTGTTCATTTTCAAAGTTATTTTCATTCATACAAATTTCATTCAAAATCTCAACATACAAATAGAAACCAAAGAGCAAACAAAATCATAATACTGTCATTTAAAAGACAGAAGTGAAAAATCTTGTTCCACTCTCCATTCCTGACCCAGCTACTCTGTATGCCTTTACTGTCCTGTGTGTCTCACATCTAACATGCAGGTATCCTTCTTCTTACAAAGTAGAAAAATTTATAAATTTACTTTGTGTCAATTAGAAGCACCATGAAATTTACAAAAAGTTACCTTCTGAGTCTGAAGTTACCCTGAAAACCATGAATACTTGCAGTATTCCCCATATTCACCTAATTTTTCAACTGAAGACTTTATAAGTATTAAATACAACTTCTCTAATATTTCAATATCATTGTACATAAATGCTCCCCAATCCTCTCTCCCCCTGGTTATTATATACCTTTCTCAGTTGTCATGGGGTATATTTGCCTGGGGGGGGGCACGCCCCCTAGTGTGGGATAATGATGTGCTCGGGGCTGCAGTGACAAGGGCATTCACCTTCCTTTACGCTCATGGGCCACCCAACCATACCCAGGCTTCCACGTAATAACTACCAGAAAGCTGCCTGTTTTCTCGTCATTGTGTAACGTGGCCTCTCCTCATCCTTCAAGGGCTGAAGGAATTAAGTTTTGGGGTAACTCCACAAGGAAGTCAAAAGTAAAATGTGGCAATACATCTACATCCCTCCAAAAATCCAAAAGTAATATGTGAACAAAGGCAGTGATGAATCCTATTAAACACAAAGTTTCAGCAGTTACATACATGCTAACGGCTCCACAAGACTGCTGACGTTTACACACTCCTGTATGTGTATATGCACACACACACACACACACATGCAAGTGTGTTTTCAACTATTCGTGAAAGACATCTAAAATCCATGGCACAGTGATATCAATTCTGTTGAGCTGCATATTTGAATTATATGGACAAATACGGTAAACGGGAGTCAGTCTGTCAGTGAATACAGCTGGCTATCAAGCAGGACTCTCCATACAGCATTACTGTTACGTACATATCACTGAATATGCAGTAATTTGTCCAGTATAGTATAAAATAACTGTAAAATGAAAGGCAACTTCTAAGGTGAGAAAATTGAAAATATCTAAAAAAGTGACGATATAAATTAACAAGGTCTAAGAAAAATGATAATCATGAACAACAAAAAAGTGAAGCTTTAAAAGGAAAATCAAATGTTACACATTATTTAGGGGTTCCTAGGGAACTGGACTTCAGGGCCTGCATATTGTGTAATATATTAATAGTTCATGATTCTAATATCTGTATAGTATTTGACACACACATATGGACTCCCCGTATTAACCTGCTTCACTTAAGAAAGCAATTCATTCCTGGTACAGGTCTGCTGAATGTTGACAGAATATATAATGAATAATGACACTCTTAGCTGACATGATTTCCACAAGACCTGAGGATCTCTAAGACAAGACTTTTTGCCTCTTTATCTCAGAATGCCACGGACAAAAAGAAAGAAAAGGTAAAAAGAACAGAGGAGAACTGGAGGGAGAAGTCTATCAAAGAAGTTTCTGAGTAGAAATGTCACAAGGATGTTGGAAACCACCGGCCATCAGAAAGCTTGCAGTTGTCTACTGTAACTTACTCCCAGTTCAATCCTGAGAATAGAGGGCTACAATTAGTCTGAACTGGCAATATTTCTGACTCCTCTTAGAAGGGATTACTTCATCTCATTTATTCTCTCTCTCTCTCTTTCTCCCTCTCTCACTCACCTGTCAGACCAAGTTATAAGAAATTTTATTACAGTTAATATTACCTGATATTCTGCTGCCCGTGATAGCTGCTGGTTGGCTTGCTGAACTTGTACCTCTGCACTTTCTACATTGGCTTCTATGCTGTCTTTAAGATAAAACACACACACAAAACTGTTAAACATGCATTGATGCTCCAGTAACAAATCACTACATTTCATTCAAGAGAAGATTAAACATGCTCAGTGTTCAAAGCATAGTAGTATATACACCAAAGTGGCATATATTTTAAGCTGACTATAGTTCATCCTTATATTATTTCTTAGGTAGTTTAAGCAACACACAAACCTTTGAAGAAAACAACTTTGATCATCTTCATTACAGGGCAACTCCAGTTCTACCTAGCAACCCAAGAAAAGTGCTGTCACCCTGCAGTTACCAAATCAGAGTCAGCACAGGGCTTGTCTCTGCCTCAAATGCCACAGCTTATTCAATGCAAAATAAGAGATCAGTTTTCTTCACACAACTGAGGATTTTCTTCATCACAAAGGGGAAAAAAATGGTACCTTGACTTTTCAAGGATTGCTATTTCCTCAGAGGGAAACTAAAAAATGACCTAAATACTAAAATTTGGTCCATTCTATTTCTTTATATACAGTAGCTATCAAATTATCACGTCAATCCTTAGTTTTTCGGTTTCTTGTCATGATACCTATGTTCTACCCAGTTTTTCTATAATGGCCAACTCAGCACCAAGCATCTGACAACTTTTACTTATGGTAAATATAGAGCAGTGAAAACCACTTGCTCTGTGGCCACCATCAACTACTTCTATGCTGAAACCTAGCCTTCGCTGTGATGGCAGATTTTCTTCCCACCCTCCTCTGGCCTGGAAGTGGAACAGGTGTCACTTTGCAGCATGAGAGACCCTTGTGCTTCCTCCGCCCTATCAAAGCTCATGCGATCAAACTCAGCCACTCCACCTTGTTGCAGACACCTATCGATCTAACAGTCTCTTCTTCTCGTTCTTCGAATATTTCAGCCACTGACTCACAGATGCTCTTTTCAACACTTCTCTTAACATACATATTGGCGATTTCAATATGCAGGTGCTGACCCTTCTAATATTCTGGCTTCTCAATTCACTGACCAAACTTTTTCAAAAATGGTGTCCACTATCCTTCCTCAGCCACCCACTTCCACGTTCTTATCCCCAAACCACTAACTATAGCTGCTCCATATCTCAATGCCGGGAGTCTCCCCCAACTGATACCTTTGCAGCCCACTTCTCCTAATATCCTGACTCCAGTAATTTCTGACCTGCAGTGATCCTACTGCTTTGGCACTGTCCTTCATATACTGTGTGTCCTCATTTCCCTCCTCACCTGGCTTAGCTTCTTGGGTGATCCTTCAGCATCACATTCATCCTCAGCTCCCCTCCCCCTCTACCTCAGTCATACTTACGTGACAAAACCCCAACCAGTACCCATGCAGAAGATCACACACACAAAAGGACTACCTTTAATGCTGATCTATTTCTCTTTAAAGTCATGACTGACCAGCAAGGCAGTCAACTGCCCCTAGCTGTTGTCATGACTGCCAACTTCATTTCTCTCCCTCTCCTCTCTCTTCAAACTTCCCCTGCCTCCTCAGGCATTATCACTCTCAGGCCGTGACCCTGATTTCCAGCTCGTTGAGGCAACACGAACAATCAGAAGACGTTACACTTTTTGTGATCCTGTCTACCACCTGCAGGCACTGTCTGTGTGCTCTGACATCTCTCTCGTTGTCAGGGAGGAACTGTCATGCCCTGAGCAAGCAGCCTCTCCACTGTGTGCTGTGGATGTTACCCCATTCCTCACGACTCAACTCAAGGGCCTCAGTCCAAAGAACTTCCTCTGTCTCGCATACCATTCATATTTTTTCCCTAGTAAATCATTCTTGTTAACACCATAGCTGTCATCTTAAAAACAAATAACCTTTCGTTTATTCTATATCAATTTTTGCAGCTATGTATGACCTCATTCTCTGTTCCACGTCTCCTCTTGACTCCTTGAAAGAGTCATTTACACTTGGTAGCTTCTGCTGCTCTCCTCATCTCTCCTGAGCCCACTCTTCACGCTTTTGCCTATATTATTTCACCAACACAGCTCTTGCCAGGGTTGCCTATACCCCGCATTGTTAAATCCAGCAGTCAATCCTTAACCTTCATGTCACTTGACCTGCCAGCAACATTTCAAACAGGCTGACTATCCATCGTTGTTAAAGCACTTTCTTCAGCCACATTCCAGGCTGAACGCATTCATTTGGTTTTCTTCTACACCACTGGCTTTTTAGTCTTTTTTATTGATTCTTCCTCAGCTCTCTGGGCTCTAAATCAGGGGTCAACAAACTTTTTCTGCAAAGGGCCAGACTGTAAACAGTTTAAGCTTTGTAAACTTAAAGCATATGATCTCTGTCACAGTTCTCAAGTATGCCACAGACAACACTTACACATAAATGAATGGATGCTGTTTGCCAACCCTGCTCTATTATTCATAGGTTCTAGGGCTAAGTTCTCAGACTACTGTTCTCTACATAGACTTATTTCCTGTGACATCATCCAATCACATGGCTTTAAATACTATCTATGTACAGATTAACCCTAATTTTATATACCCCGCCCAAACTCCAGGTTCACTTTACACCTGGCAAACCTTTACTTGGTATCAGTGTGTACCTTGAACTTAACATATCCAAAAATTATTGATTTATACACATCTACACTGGTTCCACTTACACATTTCTCCAACTTAGAAAATAACCATGTTAGTGGGCCAAGGCAAAACCCAGACTCACCCTTAAATTAATACTACCACACCCATACCCAGCCATTCAGTAAATCTTTCTGGCTCTGTATTTTACAAATACTCATAATTCAGCACTGCTCACCACCTCTCTGCTTCTACCCTGATCCAAGCCAACGGGATGCTAACCTGGATGATTGCAAATAGCCTTTTAAGTGGTCTCCTTGCTTTTGGTCTTATTCCAGCAACCAAGTGAGTCCTTTGAAAACTAAGCCAAGTTACAACACAAATCCTGCACAAATCCTCCTGTGGCTTCCTGCTCATTATTAAAAATATACTAAAACTCCTTACATGTGGCTCAGGCTCCTACATAAATGCCATCTGCTGTGACCTTGGACGTGATTCTCTACCTCTCTCTTGCTCTTATCACTCAACAAACATTTCAGGTGTGCTTTTGCCTCAGAGGCCTTTGCACCTGCTGCTCTCTTACTTCCTCCCTTACTTCTAGGAAGGCTTCATGAAAATGTCACCTATCAGTAACCCTTACCTAACTACCTTGCATAAAGCAGGAACATTCTCTTTCCCAAGCAATCCCAGCCCCCTTCAGTGGCCTTATTTCCTTCATATGACTCGCTACCATTTGTCTGTTTTCCTTTCTTTTTAAAAAAACTTGTCCCTTTCCCCCATTGTAAGATTCATAAAAACAGGGTCTTTTACCTGTTGTACTCAATACACATTTGCTAGATGAGTAAATAAATTAGGGTTTGAAATTTGTACTCTGTTATCTATTGAGGATACAGAGGAGGATTAAGAGTGGACAAAGAATTGTTATATTAAACTAAAGGTACAAATATTTCAATTGAACCAAATTCAGAAAACATATTAAATGCATCTTTAGACATATCCACAGATAGCTCCAGATTTCAAAATAATAAAAATGATCAGGATACTGACCAACGCTGACAATTACATCTTAATTGGAGAATTATTACATTCAAATCTTGAAGGGATTCTTAGCAACTCTTTTTTTTTAAAAGAATTCCTAGCATCTATCTAAGTAATGTTACTAAATTACTCTACAAAAAAGCTATTAAAATGAACAATCAGGCAAATGACTACCTATTCCTTATAACCTAAAAGACAAGATACCACACACAGTTAGCTTGGTGCATGTAGCTCAGCAGTTAGAGCACCGGCCATGTGCACTGGAGCTGGTGAGTTCGAACCCAGCCTGGACCTGCTAAACAAACAAAAAAAAATAGCCAGGCATTGTGGTGGGCACCTGTAGTCCTAGCTACTAGGGAGGCTGAGGCCAGAGAATTGCTTGAGCCCAAGAGTTTGAGGTTGCTGTGAGCTATGACACAATGGCACTCTACCCAGGGCAACATAGTGAAACTCTGTCTCAAAAAAAAAAAAAAAAAAAATAGCATACACAGTTATAAACATCACAAGTTTCCCCAAAGTCCTTGGTATGATGAGAATTAGATTAAAGTAAGAGTGAAACCAGAGGCCCTTGGAAATAAGCTGGAAGGATATTACATGGTGCCTTCCATGATCTAGCAGTGGCAGGTCCTGATTAAATTTGGGTTGCTGAAGTACATGAGGTCATTTCAGCCACTAAAAGCCAAAAATGAGATCTGTTTTAGCAAATGCCAAGGGTAATGCTTTGTCTGCTGTACAGACTTTTGATTCCAGAGAAACACAAAGAAAAAGGGAATTTTTTAACACATTTTTTGTTTGCTCGCACCTCATAAAATCGATCAATAGGTCTTACCTATCACATCTCCTTGTTCATGTATCATCATTCCCAAATCTTTAAATATTTCATTAATATCCATAATATCAGCCTAAGAGAAAAAGGCATGTGTTATATGAAGGCGTATATTATTATAATCAGAAATTCCACAAAAAGGGAAAATTAAAAATCCCCAAACCACCACTTACATATAGGTGAGCATGAATCTAGACTTAACACACAAATTTTGCAAATATCACAAAAATATTTTACAAATGAGCAATCCTAATTAAAAAAACTTTGAAGCACCACCAGTTTCTCTAAAATATCTGTGATATTAAACATATCAAGTGAGATAGGATGGAAATGCAAGATATACCATAGAGAAGGGCCGTGGTTGACTAAGTTTATTTTATGCAATCTAATCTTTGTTATGACAAGCAGTATTTGCTTTCAAGAGCATTATTTTATGACATATTTTCCCGTAAAAATTTATACATAGACTCAACAATTCAAAAGAATAAAATGTCTGATGCTCTCAAAATGGTTAATAAAACAAATAAATAAAAATAAAAGAATAAAATGTTTAAGTATAAATTTAAAATCTCACATTAACAAATTTGAACATGTGATGGATTAGTGAAGTTATAAATGTCCTTACTGGATAAATAAATCATAAATTTATTGGATAAAGAAGTTATAAATTTGCTTTTCTTCTATATTTAACTATTATTTTGCTCAATTAAAGAGAAAAGCTTAAATATTTTATTCAGGTGGATGAGGACATTTACATAATCATCAAGTGTCAAATCCTTATTCTAATTTTTTGGAATAAGTAAAAATATAATTATACAGTATTTAGAATCCTAAATTGCCAAGAAAGGAATTCATTAAATTTTCTCAAGGGCCAAGTAATAAATAACAAATATTATTTGGTTCAAATGTAATACAGTCTTGGAATCGTCTCTTCTCCCATCTGTAAAATGGCAATGAGAATAACACAGTTAACTACATCACAGAGGATGTCAAAATGAGATCATTAACACAAAGAATATGTCACATAGCACCTAGTATATGGAAGGTCTTTAAATAAACTTCACTCATTGTTAGCTATTATAAGGCCACCTTCTAGGAACTAAGTGGGTTCCATAAGAATTATAACTTAATAAATCCTCTAAATCTCTTTGATGTCATAAATATAGTAAAGAGAAATAAAATACTTTTAAAGCCTTTGCAAAAATTCTTATTCATGCAAGTATGGTGTGTACCATGTGCCATGGGAAGATTCCAGACTCTCTGGAGAGATGTTTTTTCGTAGACTGATATTTTTTCAATACTAAGGTGACATGTAGGTGATTTAATAGAATTTCAAAAAGTTGGAGTAGAGGAAAGTATGTTCTCTCATCCTAGCATAAATATTAAAAAGATTATTTTTCTAAAAAGGAATTATTCTAACTTATGTATTAAAAATACCACCAAATTGATACATTTATTTAGCTTTCTTTCGCAACCTGTCTCCCAGCATTATCTGAGTACCTTAAGAACAAACTCATTAAGAACAGAGCAGCAGCCCAACTCTATAATTATAGTAAGGCTTACTTCAAGTTGCCTGATGGAAGACTCTCTCTCATGAATAAGGCGAAGGTCATCTTCTGTGATTTCTTCATCCTGCAGCTGCACTTGAGGTTGAGTTTGGCTAACAGAAAGAAAGAATATGGAAAAAACAAAGACTGGTATTCAAAACAATGAGACGCATTCCCTGTTTAAGATACATTGACTAAGTAGGATAGGTTTTGTTCATTAAAGTCACAGAACCGCTCACTTAAAAATTCTAAGAACATAATAGATAATGTTAATCGAATTTCATTTTTTTATTCCATTTATATTATTTTATCTCAAATGGGTTTAGAGATTTTATTTAATTTTTGGAAGCTATATTTGGCAATTGAATATTACATCTTAGCTGACTTAAACCTCGCATAAGGGAATAATCTGTGTTAAAAATTAAGTCAGTAAATATTTGGATAATTTCTATATTTTATAATGAATATTTAATAATTATTTTGAAAATCTTTCCATTTAAGTATCTGTTTTCAATTTGTAAGTAACTTAGGATATTTATGATATATTATACTGACAGCTTTAATTCTATTGCAGGGACTACACTATATAAGATTTGAAAAATGATCTTTTAATCTGTAAAATGCTTTGTATTTCTTACCTTTCCCAGGATACAAGACTCCTTTCTTTTGAGCTCTCTTCAGGAAAACCACCCTGAATAATTTAGTAATAGGATTGGTTAACAAGGGGCAAAGAAACCAAAAATAAGAAAAATAACACATTTTCCTTTACAATAATTTAAACCAATTTGTGTACATGTGTGTATATGTGTTGTGTACAGAAAGAGTGGGAAGTTCTTGTTCTAATTTTTTAGGTCAACTGCTTCAAGTAGTAATATAATTATATAATTTTTAGGATATAAAATTATATACTTTTATAACGTAAACTCATAATGAAGGAATTCATTAAATATTCTCAAGGGACAAATAACAAATATTATTGGGTTAAAATTTAATGTGGTCTTCACAGACCAATTTATTTTATTTTTTTTGAGATAGGATCTTATTATGTTGCCCAAGCTAGTCTCAAACTCCTAAACTCAAGCGATTGTCCTACCTCAGCCTCCTGAGTAGCTATGATTACAGGCATGCACCACCACGCCTGGCTAGTCTTCGAATCCCTATGTTAAGGAATAAGGAAACAACTTGTGATAGTTTCTAGGGGAATTTAAAATTAGATTAATTCAAGATTCCACTGTACATATCTCTTTCATTTATTTCTTCCAGGCTTATGTTCATTTTTGAAACTGGATCATGTTTTGAGGTTAAATTCATAAAATTTACTTGCTCTGTTCATCAACACCATCATGTAATCCAGGAGTAAAGTGCACTCTAGAGTAGCACGTACACAAACGGAAGACTCAGTGCCAAGTCAATGCAAAGACACTACTCAGGATTTGATCTCTAATCATTTTTGACAAAATATGTCTCTATACTTTTATATAATCTTTAGTTGTACAAGAAGGACAAAATAATCACAGTAATACATAATCATCATCCTACTTAACAAAATAAAAAATATGTAAATAATATAATTAAATATTCAAATGTTGATTTCTAAGAAGCCAGAGATCTTTATGACTTAAAAAAAAATCATGCTAATGTAAACTTTTATGGGACTCTTAGAAAATAACATGTTCATTTTAGAATACCTTTTAAAATACTTACAGATACTCTGGAACTGGCTCTTACTCGAGCAACAAACTCTTTCTCTCTCTCAGCAGCTTGCCTCTGGACCTTTTGGAAGTTTGTCAGTGATGTTGTGAATTCAGCCACTAAGCGATCTTTTTGTATTTTCCTTTGACGCTACAAGAAAGAGAGAAAAAACCTACTAGAATCAAGCTGTTAAGTTCAAATCCTAAAATTGTCACTCACTCCCCCAATTACAAGGACTCACCAATTAATCTCAATAACATTCTGACAATATGTTCAAATACTGCATTTACCTTGAAGCAAAAGGCCCATAATACTGGATTTCTCACCTCAAATTTTTTAAGCTGCTAAAAACTGAGTCATGATTTTGTGGTTATTTTAAAGTAGTTTTTCTTTTCTTTTCTTTTTTTTTTTTTTTTTGGCAAGTAAAGCCTTATGCTTTTACCTAAGTAATAACTTCCATTAAGTAAGCAAGGAAATAAACATGTGCCCCTGGGACACCTTACATCTTGAATGAGTGTGCATGTTCTATGCAGTCAGCCCCGGAAGGCCAGGAAACAATTACTCAGGAAGCATTTTCCGAGAGCTTACTTAATTATGGGTCAGGCAACCACATGGAAATAATTTTGCTTTATTGAACCACAGGATACTACCTGAGCAATTAAATATAGTTTTGTATTTTGTGAACTAATCTCCAATAGTATTTTTTGTCCCCTAATTTCCTTTCTAGCATAACAGCTCAAAGATCCTGCACTGTATTTGATTTCTTTCACATTTAATACATCAAAAATGTGTCTTAAAGCTTGATACCTGTTCACTGGGGGTGGTGGGCAGAGATCCAAACTCTTTAATGTATTTATCTGTTTCTTTGGCAAGTTGGTTAGTATACTGCTGCTTCTGTTGCCTAAAGTGAGGAAACACACATTACAGCCAAAGAACTAATATACTTCTTTAAGCTATAACTCTGCCACTTGAATCAACCCTGATATTAGAATAATCACTTTTTCATAGATCGGCTCTAAATCTTCTCTGTCAAAACAAAATTGTCAGATCCTAATCTTTGATAAATTTTGAACAAATATCACACAGCAGACTGTTCACTCACACGGCGTAACTGAGCATAGAGAAATAAATAAATAAACTGAGCATACCAGCAGCCATTTAGTGACACAGATAAATCAGAAGGAAACTTAACTGAGAGGTGCATGGATGCCTCATCCTTTATGTTTGAGACACTGACACTGTGGAAACCTTTTATTTCCATCGCACACCTTGAGAGGCCAGCTAAGCAAGTAAAGATTTGGTGCCTTCGACTTTCTCATTCACAGGCCTTGGGTATACCTGGCCTTTATTTTTCTAAATGAACATCTATATGCTATTGTTGTTCTGCTCCTAGGCATTGAACAACAAGGGGACAGTGCGAAAAGTAAACTCTTACACTCACTTATTTTCAAAGAAATAACCAATGAGGTTCGGAGAGGCAAACTGCTTCAAGGGCAAAGCAGGTAGCAAGGAAGTGCTATGCTAAATAAAAACCTTAAGGGTCTTTTATTGAATCAGGAAAAATGCACACATGCAAAACATATGGAACACACAAAGTTGATCATAGACAGAAAGAAACTTCTGGTTACATTGCCAAAAAACAAAGAAGTATGGCAATGTCAGTGAACTAAGGAAACAATGGAAAGAAAAACAGAAGAAATTATCGTAAGATTATAAAGTAAAAAAAGGACCTGTTACAATACCTGGATGGTAAACCTCCATATTCTATGCTGCTAATCTCTCTCTTAACCCTTAAGCAACTTTAACCCTTGAGCCTTTTCTAGCATATGACACACAAATCTATAGGTACTGTGTTCAACACAGAGCAGGGTTTGAGGAATACAGGCTGTTGCCAGCAGATCCTCAGGTATGTCAGCCAACATTAAACTCTAACTCACATCTCCCCCCTTTTTGTTTTACTACAATTAAATTTTATTGAAAGGAAAATAGTAGAAAGATGGCGGTTTTGTTACGTAGTAGGAGGTTCTGGGAGTTGTGAAAACTGGAGAGCCATCATTGTTTCTGTGTGTGCTGTTTGGGAGAATAACTTGTAAATAGCATTCAACACTGTAAGAAAACATAAGAACAAAAGGAAAGTAAAGGCAGCAAAATCCCAATTTGTAAATTGAGGCCAGAAAACCAAGTTTGGGGATTAAACCAATTAATGACATTAAGATGGTCCAGAGTTTGTTTCCGAACATCATCTTGTAATTGTTTCACTCCTTCAGTAAGTTGACTTTGGAGGGCAGATAAATCTTGAACTAAAGGTCTTTCAAATGTGCCTTGAAGGTGCAATTTTACTGAATTCTGACTTTTAGAAAGATTAAATGGGATGGGTGTGACACATACAGATCAGTGTCACATACAGTACTGCTCCTGGAATCTGAAAGCCCCAGAACTCAAACAACTTGGAATCTGAATAAAGAATTCAAGCAAATTTTGTACAAAATCCAAACATTGCTTTAGAATCTAAACATTGTTCACATTTTTGTGTGTCCATTTCCCCAGCGCTCGGGTCACCCATGTGTTTTGTCATTCAGTTCGTTGTCAGAAGCTGTAATGAAAGCATCTCATGATTTTCGCTGCTCATTTTATGCTTTTGTACTGTTTTGTGTTGTTGTTGTTTTTAATATAATTAACTAAGTGTATTTGCCATAGGTCCTAAAAAGTGTCATTAGGAAAAACAGAATAAGAGGAAAGCTGTTAGAGCTACAACTGAAGTTAAGAAAGATCTTATCACTAAGCATGAAGGTAGTATACGTGTGGCTACTATGTTTGGGATGCCTAAATCAACTGTTTGTGTGACTTTGAAAAATAAAGAAGCTATCAAAGCAGTGATGTGGCGAAACAGGTTACAATGCGACCGAGGAGACTGAAAAAGTATGGAAGTCTAGGAGACTGAAAAAGTATGGAAGAGATGGAAAAATTCCTCTTACTTTGGATTAAGGAAAAACAGTTGGCTGGTGATGTGATTTCTGAGATGATAATTTGTGAGAAAGCCAAGGTCCTCCCTGATAAATTAGTAAAAATCATGCCTGATACTAGTGCTGAAAGGAGGAGTCTAAAGCCAGTCGGGGGCGGTTCAAGAAGTTTAAGAGAAGGACTGGGATCCACAGTGTTGTTACGCACAGAGAGGTTGCCAGTTCTAATTTGGAAGCAGCAGAAAAGTTTGGAAAGGAGTTTAAGGAGTTTGTAAACAGTGGAAGGTATGTTTTGAACCAAGTGTTAAATTGGAACAAAACAGGCCTTTACATTTTAAAATGTTATTGATTTGCATTTTTATTTAAATATCATTTGTCAACATTTTACCTTAAAATCTAGTGTATTTACTGTTAAAATCATTTTGAAAATGAAAGTGTGGGACCCAGGAACAGATTAATCCAGTTTCTATTATTTTAAAGGGGGGGGGTAAACTGTCTTGGAACTCAAACGATTTGGAACTCCAACAGGGTTTTGGAACAGATTAACTTCGGATTCCAAGGTATCATTGTACTAATTTTTGTGTAGTCCACAATGCTTCTTGCCTTTCACCCATCCAAAGGACAGCTGCTTTAAGAACATTAAGACGTTTTAAAATTTCCTGATCAATGGTAGCTGAAGACTGAACTTCTGAAGTAGTATTTTGAAGATAGCCATTTAATGGATGGGCTGTTTGAATGGAATGAGATGAAGCCACAGTGGTGGTTGTGGGTGTAATAGCAAGGGCAGTAGCTATAGAGGCTGTGAGGACTCTGAGGAAACATTTCTCTCTTAGAGTTTACCCAAAACGGAAGTAATTTGCTCGAAAGCATTATTTTTCACCCAAAGACAGGTGAGATTGACTGGAATCCAAGTTTTGTCTTAAAATATGTAGGTGAGTTAAATCAAGTTGGGTCACATTAAAATAAGTAAAACAACGACTCAACCAAGTTTTGTTGGCTTTTAAAGTCAAATTGAAATGCTTTAGTTGGAGGAATATTTTTTGACAAATTGAAGTAAATTAGTGTGAGAGGGCAAAGCAGAAATACAAGGCTTTGAAGTGCAAATGATAACTTCAGCATCAGAGTCATTAACAAGCCATTGTAGAGGATGATTAGGAAAATAAATATAACTTCTTCAGCAGAGCAAAGACAGAAAAAGGACAGAGCAGCTCTCCACATATCTTTTTTAAGGGGAATATAAACAGGTTGTGGAAGGAACCAGCAGATTCTTAAAAGTGGGACAGCCAGGCCAGATTCTAACCTTTGTGGGCCAAATAATGATACAGAAAAGAGAACCCCCAGGGTTGATGGGGCTCAAGAACATGAAGTGCCTGTGGGGCCCCCAATTTTCTAATATCAAATTGTTTGGCAGATAATTTCTGGTGAAGCTGAGCTAAGAACAATAGAACCAACTTAAATCCAAAGCAGGGGCATCTGGGCCATTAAGCCAAGGATGGTTACCTATGGCGATAGAAGGTTTAAAGAAAATATTTCTAGAAACTGGGACACCTTCAGCTCCCACTGCATTAATGAAGACTTGATGTGGTATATCAGTAATTCAGGAGCTGTGATAAATATAATTCACATACCACTGGGGCTTAGAAGAAATACAGTACATGGGAAGTTCAGATACAAACTTTTCCAAACATAAAAATGTGTCTTCAATTAATATAGACCAGTTCTGAGTTAATTTGTGTAATCTACTGGTAAACATTTCACTAACACAAGATTTAGAACTGCAGTCCCACAAACAGCTAGAAAAGTGGTACCCAAAAGCCACCAGTAATGTTTGTGTTATTGGTAGAAAGAGGCAGCTCGGGGTCCAACCGAGTAACAGGTGAAGAAAGGGGTGGTTCAAGTAAATGGGCCCAATATAGATGAGGGAAAGCATTCACCCATCCTAAAAAAAAGAAGAAAATAAAAATTACCTCTCCACCCTGAGAACTGGTAGTAACATTAGTGAGCATAAAAAGGAAAATATTTTCTTTTTTTAAATTTATTATTAAATCATAGCTGTGTATATTAATGCAATCATGGGGCACCATACACTGGTATATAGACCATTTGACATATTTTCAACACACTGGTTAACATAGCCTTCCTGGCATTTTCTTAGTTATTGTGTTAAGACATTTATATTCTACATTTAATAAGTTTCGCATGTACTTTTGTAAGATGCTGAATGAATAACAAATATTTATTATCTGCTGTGTGCCAAGC
>CAUYPK010086040.1:0-48592 GCA_963574355.1 Loris lydekkerianus | reverse complement strand
TTTAATAAAGGAAAACTCAAGAGAATTATTAATATAACTAAGAAAATGCTATGAAGGCTATGTTGAACAGTTTGATGAGAATATTTCAGATTGTATATGAAACCAGCACATTGTACCCCTTGATTGCACTAATGTACACAGGTATGATTTAACAATTAAAAATAAAAAATAAAGATTTTCAAAATGCAAATATCTTTTTCCTATTTATAAAGGTGATACTTGCTCTTTGTCATTCAAACAATACTAAAAATAATTTTTAGAAAATAAAAATCACCTGAAATTCTATCACTTCAGCAATAACTACTCTAAGGATACTGGAGAACAACTTTCACATCATTATTCTTTTCTATTCTATATTTTTTAAATCAATAAGACCACACCATATCTTTTTTGTAATTTAATATTTTATTCAACAGGTCTGTGAACCATACTGATGTGTACAGATCAGTGCTTTGCTTTGTAACAACAGCACAGAAGCCTGTCAATCTCCTGCCGTAGAACATTTCTATTTTTTCCACTTTTGATATAATATCCTGATATTAAGTCACAAGAGCAGTAGGCTATAGGGCATGGGATGTGAAACTGATCTGGATTTAAACCCCAGGTCCCAACTTATAGGTTTTATAATTTTTTGAAAATGACCAAACCTCTCTGAGCCTCAGTTTCTTCATCCCTTATGAGCTATGCATCCTTAAACTCTCAGGCTCCTCATCTAGAAAATGGATGTCAGAATGACAGCTACATCATGGGGCTGCTGTGAGGGCAGAGGCTGCACACACAGCAGAGTGCTTAGCACAGTACCCGAACATAACAAGTACTCAGCGAGTAGCAGGCCTCACTACCCCAGACTGCCTTGGCCTGCCAGCTCTCATACGCTCCTAGGCACACACTGGGAGGGGTGTAACCCACTCCCCAGGTTTGTTGCCAACAAACGTGCCTCATGTTCTTTAATCTTCAGGGGCTCCCCAAGGGCTAGGTTCTCCCTTTGTTCCTATAATCCACAGGGTACCCTCTATGGTGTCCTGCCAGCCATCCAGTGAGTAATAGTGGGTTCTGCCCAGCAAACAGAATAGCAGTTAGTCACAAGCAACTGTCCCAGGGGTTGAGGGAAGACTCCAAAGGAGACCCTAGTTCTTCTGTTGGTGACTCTGTTCTCTAAGCCCCTCATCTACCCACCTGCTGTTCCTTTTTCTGACAGCCCTCCTGGGATAGAAGTTCCCTTCCCCCACACTCCCATCAGGACCTGAGACAGGCTTGTGTGTGAATAGCAAGTTCATCTCACAGTGCCCTGGGAGGCTGACTCACTGGGTCTTTGGCACCTCTGACCCTTCCGCAGGTGCCATTGCTCTTGGAAGTGCCCTTGGCCAGGGAAGCCCTCAACAAGCATGAAGGAATCGCCCTAGGCCTAAGTGCAGAGAAAAGGCAAGACCATCCCAATGCTGGCACAGATAGAATCTCAAGGCTCAGAACTTAATAGACATTTGGGTGGCAGGTCTTGCTTGGCAGCAAAGTTACCATGTGATATTCATACACTCCTCCACTCATTCCTCAGTTAGTGAATGCAAACTACATGCCAGGCACTGTTCTAGACACTGCAGCTACAAAAGACAAGCTCCCTTGTGGAGTGTGTTTTAGTGAGGAGGAATAATTAATCAAAAGATAAGTAAGGTGTGTAGTACATTAGATGGTGGCAAGAGCTACAGGGATAAACAGAACAGAAAACAGAACAGAAAAGATGTGAACTCATGGTCAGGCTAACATTGGATATAGGGTGTGGCCAGGGAAGCCCTCATTCCTAACTTGATAGTAAGGAGGTGAAAAGGGGTGCGTCTGTACATCTATTTGAAGGTAGGGTGTGCACAGGGTGTGGGACACTTTGATGGTGTGGGAGAATCAAGTCTGACTCAAAGGTTTGGGGCCTGGGCTCCTGGAAAGACGTGAGTTGGCATTAACAGAGATGAGGTGCTATGGGCGAGGATGTTTGGAGTAGGAGTGGAGGACATCAGAAGCTCAGTTTTTGAGATGTTAAATTTGGGATGACTTTAGACATCCAATGAGGATGGCAAGTAGGCAGCTGGGTGAACGAATCCAGAACTCAGGGGAGAGGTCTGGACTAGAGCTAAGCGGGCATTGTCAGTGTGTGGATGACACGGCATTTCTAGGTACTGACATAGTTGGGCATACAAAAGACAGCCAAGACCTAACTCCATGCTCTTCTGACATGGTGGACACGCCACACTGTGCAGACTCACCTCATGCTACTGCACGCTACGCAGACCACTTAGCTTCAATATCCAAACTCAAGGAAAGCACCTTGACAAGCTGCTTTTGTCCATGGTCCAGACTAGCCTACCACCTTTCCCTCCTACCCACATGTACACGTGACCTGTGTATTCTGGGAACTCTCGGGAAACCCTCAGAGGTGACCTAAACCACCCACCTGCACCGGCTGGCCAGACACCACGTGCACCACTACTAGTGTCTGCTGCGCTCCCACATGTGGCACTTCTGGGGTGCACCCTGTTCCCAGGCCTGCCCTGAAGCCCCAATCCCAAGCCAGTATAGCCCACACCCATTCGCAGGGTACCGTTTGCTGACTAAACACTCACAACCTGTACTGAGGTCTGGTTTAGAAAGTGAACCCCGGTGCCTGCAGGAAGCACAGCCCAGTAGAAGGGAAAGGTCAAGGGGAGGAGACAGGAGCGTGCAGAGGGAAGTCCAGGGAGCGGAGGAGAGGCACCTGCAGCAGCCTGGCAGGGCAGGGGATACTTCCTGGAGGAAGCAAGTTCTCATCGGGTTTTCTAAGTAAGAGCAAACCAGGCAGTTGAAGGGTGTGTGTAGTTAGTGGAATAGGGCATTTTAGGCTAAACTGCTAGAGCAGAACTGAATGGGGTGGGGCTGGGGGGGGGGGTAATGCAAATAATGTACAGAGCTTATGCCAAGTTGCTAGAGGAAAAGACAGAAAATGAGGGCAGCAGGAGACATTGGCCTCAGGAATGCAGGGTTACATCACAAGCAGGGGGGTAGCCAGGGGCAGGCTTCAAAGCCTGCGGGTGGTCTAAGGACCACCCGCAACACAATACCCAAACCTGAAGAGCCTGCCTAACACAGGAAAGCTGAGCCACATCCAAACCAGCAGAATTAGGATCTAGACCCCAAGCATCTGTGTCATTTTCAGAAGCGCTGCCACCCCCCTTCTGATAAACACTACATTAAACAACCACTAGCCAAAGCTCTCCTGACCTTCCACTTTATCCTTAGTGATGTGAAGCGGTTCCCAGAGACCCCAAAAGGCAGGATGATTCATTTTCAGTTATAGATTTTGCTTGCAGAAAACATTCCCTGCCAAACCAAGGGAGTTATGGGAATTACAGTCAGATGAGGAGGAGGGTGGAGCAGAGAAGAAAGAATTTCTGGCAGTGGAGAGAGAGGAGAGGAGTTGAGGGGGATCATGTTAGGGTGGGAGGCAGGGTGGGAGGTCCCATTCAGGGATCCAGCAAATAGGCCCTAGTCCTCCACTCTTCCCAGGCCTCAAGGACAGGGGACAAAGAACTAAGGAAGCAGCTGGTTTTTATTCCACAAGTAAATTCCACCGGCCACACAGTGACACAGACGCTTCGTCACACCCTGGTACCTAGGCCGGGGCAGTGCAGTATCACTGCCTGCAATGATGGAAACGCTTTTCTGCACTGTCCTAGACAGCAGCCACTGACTCTTGGTTATTGAATACTTGAACTGTGGTTACTATACCAAAGAAATGAATTTCTAGTTCAAATTCACTTAAATTTGAATGCCATGTTAAACTTGTGGCTATTGTACTGGATAGTGTGGCTCTAGGTCCTGGAGTAGTCCAAAGGCAGTCTGGTTCAAAAGCCAACTCTGGGGACAGTGAGTGGCAGAAAGAGTCCTTGGGGTCACCTCCATGCCTCCCAGAGAGAAACAGCAGGTGCTGAGGAGGAGCCTCAGAGTGGGGGGACACCTCGGACACGCCGGATGAGATTGGCCAGCCGCTTGGCCAGGCCACCCGTGCTGGGCTCCTCGATGTGGAAGGTCCGGGTGAGGAGATTGTAGAAGGAGCCGTAGCACACGGCCACCACAGTGCACGTGAGGCAGATCACATTGTAGGGCATGCTGAAGTCCGGTGTCGGCAGATTCACCAGCAGCGGCTCTGTGTAGAGTCGCACAAAGTAGCTAGAGCCATCAGAGACTGGGAACCTGGGGTCAGGGAGGGAGTGGTGACACAGTGCTTCTCCCCATCTCACCCTGTCCCCACTCCCAGGCTGCACCGGGCCACTGTTACACAGTAAGCATTTCCAATGTTCTCCTAGTCTCAGAACCTTTCAACAGAAGGCATCTTACATGAGCAAGCTCAACGCACAGGCCCGACGAGTGGGTAGAAGTGGAGGAAAGGGGCCTGGTCTTTGCTTGGCTGCCCATTCTTAGCCCAGTCTCAGCCTCAAGGTCACCTCCTCCAAGAAGCCTTCCTAGATAACTCACTACATTACTCCCTACCCTACTCTAGACCATCACCCTGTTATTCTCTAGAACAGAAATCTCCCCTGTAGCTGTAAGTATAAGGAGGACAGGGTGAGTCTGTTGTGTTTACTCTCATATTCTTGGTGCTCTCTGAAATACCTGGCCTTGCTAAGTGCTCAATTAAATATTTTAAGAGTGCTGGGCACAGTGGCTCATGCCTGTATCCCAGCACTTGGGAGGCTGAGGTGGGTGTGGATTGCCTGAGCTCACCAGTTCAAGACCAGCCTGAGCCAGAGTGAGACCCCGTCTCTAAAAAATAGCCAGGCATTGTGGCGGGTGCCTACAGTCCCAGCTGCTTGGGAGGCTGAGGCAAGAGAATTGCTTAAGCTGAAGAGTTTGAGGTTGCTGTGAACTGTGAGGCCATGGCAATCTACCAAGGGTGACAAAGTGAGACTGTCATAAATAAATAAATAAATAAATAAATAAATATTTAAAAGTATCACTAACTAAATGTAGGCTATAAATACTGCTATTCTCACCTATTTATTTTACTAGAAACACTTTAAAGTCATTTTATAAAGTCTTTATAAATATCATAGATCACTAAGATTTTCAACAGGAATGAGTGAAATCTACACATGGCTTTGGAAGAGGTAACATCTACCCCAGTCCACCCTACAGGAGCCGATCATCTGTGTTAAGGCCACTGAGGATGAACTCTCAGGAGGCTGTGGTTACACTCACAGGGTGTTGAAGAGGGGACTCTCTTCCCAGTTCACTGGTTTGGCTGCTACCACGCTGGGCACAAGGGCACTGAGGACAGATGGGCTGCAGAGAAGCAGACAGATGGCCTGTGTTCCTAAATGCCTCCTCCACCAAGGGGTGAGTGGCAGCAAGGGTGGGTCAGGAGGGTGGGGGCACCTGTGGGAGTGGAACCCACCTGACATAGAAGCCGTGGTTGGGGTCTGGGGTGTACTCGGTCCACTTGAGCAACGCCCGCTCAAACTGGATGGAGACCTTGGTGACTGAGTTGGCTGGCAGCTGAATCAGCATCTCCAAAAGGTGGGGCTGGAGCCGGTCCTGGGCAGGCTGGTAGTGGATGTAACCTGGAGACAGGCAAGGGCAACTCATACCTCTTTCGTAGGTCAGATAACCTACTTCTCCTCTTCCTACCATTTGCCTTGGGACCTCAGTCCGGGTGCCTAGATAGTGGGCTCCGATCATGGAAGCCAGGTAGGCTAAGAAACAGGGTCTCAGGAAAGGGACCCAATTGCCAGGGTAATGATCCCAGGACATTGTCCAGAGAGGCTGGCAAGAGTGCTACAGACCACTGATCAATCTTCACTAAAACTGGGGCATCAGACACCAAGTGCCTGATGTGATGCCAGAGGAGGTTCATGGAGCCACCTGGGAATTTTTCTTGACGAAAATATGGGGCAGGAATTAATACGTTTCTAAATCTAACCACCAATTCACAAGAAATATAGGAGACAATGGAACATGTTAAAAACTAGCTCAAGGACAAATACAGAATGTAGAACATTCTATACAACAAATGACACAGTTTTTCCAATAAATAGCTTTTATAAAATGGGAACTATTATAATAGATAAAGAGAGGGAGAATACGGGACTAAGGGATGCTGTACTTTTTGCTCAATATTCCTGTCAACCTAAAACTGCTCTAAAAAACAAATCCATTAATTTTTTTTTTTTTTTTGCAGTTTTTGGTCCAGGCCAAATTTGAACTTGCCACCTCCGGTATACGGGGCCAGCACCCTACTCCTTTGAGCCACAGCTCCACCCCAAATCTATTAATTTTTTTAAAGCAACTTAGGATACATATCAAGCAAATACAATGTGAAGACCTTGTTTAGATCTCAATTCAAACAAACCAAAGTCATTTTTTGGACCATACTTGGATAATGATATGGTTAATATTTTTCTTTTTTTTGAGACAGTCTCCCTTTTCTTTTTTCTTTTTTTTTTTTTTTTTTTGAGACAGAGCCTCAAGTTGTCACCCTGGGTAGAGTGCCGTGGCATCACAGCTCACAGCAATCTCCAACTCCTGGGCTTAAGCGATTCTCTTGCCTTTGCCTCCCAAGTAGCTGGGGCTACAGGCACCTGCCACAACGCCTGGATGTTTTTTGGTTGCAGCCGTCACTGTTGTTTAGCAGGCCCGGGCTGGATTCGAACCCGCCAGCTCACGTGTATGTGGCTGGTACGTTAGCCACTTGAGCCATAGGCACCGAGCCGAGACAGTCTCCCTCTGTCGCCCTTGGTAGAGTGCTGTGGCATCATAGTGCACAGCAACCTCAAACTCTTGGGCTCAAGCAATTCTCTTGCCTCAGTTTTTCATTTCTAGTAGAGATGGGGTCTTGCTCTTTCTCAGGCTGGTCTTGAACTCCTGAGCTCAAGCAATCCACCTGCTTCTGCCTCCCAGAGTGCTAGGATTATAGGCGTGAGCCAACATGCCTGGCCTGTTAATATTTTTTTAAAGTTCTTTTTCTATTAGACATATATACTATATTTAAAGGTAAACTGATATACTAGCCAAGATTTCCTTTAAGAAACTCCAGCAGAAAAATAAGCCAACAAAGAAAAAGAGAAAAAAAGGAAGAGAGAGATGGGCAAAAATGACCAGATGTAGAGACCTGAAGCTGCAGAATGGAGTTGATTATACTGTATTCTATTTGGGGTTATGTCTGAATTTTCCAAAGTAAAAGGTGAAAAACAAATTAGACAGAAAAGCCTACAGAACATAGGTAAGATGTCTGAAATAGAGATGTTGAAGGTGGTACAAATAACGGGACTGAAGTAAAACTATTAACCATGGGCTTGAAAAATGGGAAATAATAGAGCTATTTAAAGAAGAATTTGAAGTTTGGTTTTTTGGAATGTTATATAATAACTTCCTAAGAAGTCTTTTTCTTTATTATAAGTCTACACCAAAGAAAAACAAGTGTTTTAGGGTTATGCTAGTAGAAAGTACTCAGTAAATATTAATTTCCTGTAGAAAAATGATAGAAAATAGAAACAAAATTTAGAAACTGCATGTCTTTACTCTTTTCAAGGAAGCAAAAAAAATCTATCTATCCCAACTCTGCTATCTTATCAGCTTCCAAAACCCCAAATCACCAACCTTTTCTCTACCTTAAAGTTCTGAGTCTGACTAGGTGCCTGTAGCTTAAATGGCTAAGGCCCCAGACACATACACCAGAGCTGGCGGGTTCAAATCCAGCCCAGACCTGCCAAACAACAACAACTAAAACCAAAAAATAGCCAGGCATTGTGGTGGGCACCTTTAGTCTCAGCTACTTGGGAGGCCAAGGCAAGAGAATCGCTTAAGCCCAGGAGGTTGCTGTGAGCTGTGATGCCACGGCATTCTACCCAGAGTTGACAGCTTGAGTCTCTTTCTCAAAAATAAAAGTTCTATGAGTCTTCACAAAATACAAGGAAGTGCCCAAGCTCCAGAAAGGAGGAAAAAGTAAATGAAAAGATCAGAAAGCTACTGCCTCTGTATAGTACTATTAAGAAACACCAGTATCATGTATTTTAGTGATTTTTCGTTTTATAACTTCTCAATCTAGCATAGTGAGGCTTTTCATCCCATTTTTCTAACTATTCATCTTTATGCCTGTGTAGTTTTTCAGAGGTACTCAGGAATTATCCTGAAAAGTGAAGAGTTTGGGGGACCTGGGGAGAGAATGAGCTGGGTGGGTGGGGGGCCTGGTTCCGGACTCAGCTCCTCACTTGGTTTGTTCTCCTTGCCCTTGGAGGTGATGGTGAGGGTGTGCACGTACAGCCGCAGGTACCAGGGCACAGTGTCAAGCAGCAGCACAGGGAAGGCCCGGTAAGGGTGGGTGTTGTACAGCAGCGTGCTCAGCTCCCCCTTCTGCAGGCCGTAGCCGCTCACGTAGCGCTGGGCGTGCAGGAAGGGCACTGGAGGGGCCTCTATGTAGAGAAAAGTCATCTGTTAACTGCTGTGAAAGGAAAGGATTTAAAAGCCAGCTTTTCAGGGCTATCTTCAGAGTCCCAAGCCAGTGAGCAGATGGGGAAAAATCCTGCCATTTGTTAGAACTGGGCAACGTGGCTTCTGGAATCATCCATCTTTCCAGCCTACAAATGGCAGTAGGATTACTGTTGCTTACCATGCCCGCTCCCAACTCAAACCAGGTGCTCTCAGAATATTCTGCCCTTTCCCTTGTTAACACTGAACACAACTGTCATTAGTTAATTAACTGATACCTGCCTCAACTAGTAGAGATGACATTTCTTGAATGTAGTGTCCTCTGTCTCATTCACCACTCGATGCCTGGCACATGATTTTATACCAATTAAAAAATAATTGACTGGTAAAGTGAATGCATGAACAAATTCCATTTCTTACATTAATTATCTCATCCAGAGATATCACTGTCCTGGTTTTGCAGATGTGGATAATAGGCTCAGAGAGGTTAGGAATCTACCCGAAGTCATATAGAGCTTCACAGAGGTGGGGTCAGAACAAGGAGCACATGACTCCAGAGACCTGGTTCTGAACACAACCCTATGATCACATAGCAAAGACATAGGATTATGAGTCTTCTCCCAAGGGCACAAATCTCAGCAGCCTGTTGTGACCCTGGCAGCCCATGCCCCCACCCACTCACCATTCTCTGGAGGTTTCTTCCACTTGAGCTGGAGGTTGAGGTTGCGGGAATTGTTAAGCGTAGCTGTGTCAAGCAAGTCATAGACGGCATAAGTCCTCCGAGTACCCAGGATGACATCCTGGTATGTGGCAGTTGGGGGTGGGTTCACTTCCAAGGTCTCATTGTCCTGGGGACACAGGCCAGGGCTGAGAAGCAAGCAGAGGAACAGGCTGGCCTTGGGGGCGAGGGGAGTAGTTGTGTGGCTGGACACTTTGGTACCTGGCTATAGCTTGTGATGTCCACATAGACGCGGCTCTCTGACGCCAGGGGACAGGGCTCTGTGAGGGTTCGGGAAAACATCCGGAAGAGGGACCAGTCTGAAGAGGAGAGAGCAGGGGCTGGGACTAGGTCTGGTTTGCATAGACAGGGAAAGGGTGGGGTAGGTGGATAGAGATCAGTTGCCAAGGCAGCTTACCTTTCTTCCCCTGCCCTGTGATGAAGGCATCAAATACAACCGAAAGGGTCTGCCTCAGTTCCCAGGAGATGCTGGTACAGCGTGCATTCTGTCACAAGGCCAGATGGCAGTGTGAAGAGCATCACTCTCACCCAACCACACAGCCTCAAGGACTCCTCCCTGGATGCAATCCCTCACCTACGAATCCCCACTCCCATCAACTTCCCACCACTTACTACTGAGCACTTGAGCCTGCGTCGTGCTCTGTGCCAAAAGCTTTATGTACATCAGCTTGATAAATCATCACAACAACCTGAGGAGCTGACTCTACTAATTATTCTCAAGTGACAGATGAGGAAACCAGGCTCAGGGAGAGAAAATGATTCACTCAAGGGCATGCCAGCTGGCAAGTGATGGAGCCAGCAGTTGCACCCGCACAGCTATTGTTCTTAACCACTCGGCTCCATGACAAAGATTCACTGAGTCCTTGCCAGGCAGCCACTCAGTCTCCTTTGGTGCTTGGCCAATGCCCTGAATAATCATCATCACATCTACCACCTATTATTCCCACAGCCGAGCCAGACGCTGGGCTACATGCCTACACCTTCACTCTGAGCTCCCAGTTTGCAGCTGCTCCTATTCTCCATGACTTACTCTGCAAACAGGGCGGATGTGCACTGCCTGAGAATGGTAGCTGGTGTGAAACAAGCGATCCGCCTTCAACAGCACCGAGAGGCCTGCCTGGAGGAGGTGGGGAGAGAGGAAAGGTCAGCGCCCTACACCGAGCACCCGGCGCAGGGCACACAGTCTCTGTAAATGCACCCTGGCTGCCAGGCTACATGGCCTCACCTTGGAACTACAGGGCAAGAGCTTCTTCCAGGGGGTGAGGTTCTCGGTGCACACGACCTCCCTCGGCAGCACAGCATAGCGCAGGAAGTAGTGATCAGTGTCTGGGAGAGACAGAAGTCTGTGTAGGGTGGACCTTAGGGCCCACCCTTTAGAACCCACACTCCAGAGACAGGGATAACCCACACTGCTCCCCAGCAGCACTGCCCAGACAGTCCTGTAGGGCTGGGCTCCTCCTGCCCATGGGAGAAGGCAGTGCAGAGACAGCACAGTCTTGGGAAGCCTTCTTTTGGGACCTGCACACCCAGGGGACTTAGGATCTAGCCCAGGCTGAGTAGGAAAAGCACCGAGGGAAAAGGAGACAAGGGGGATCTCACCATTGGCCAGCCCCAGGGGTTTGAAGGAGGCAGTAGGCGTGACCGTGTTGGTGGAATCGATGAAGTTGAGAGAGGCGCAGAAGATGCCTGAGAGGACGTTACTGAGCTCCCTCCAAGATTTATCCACACTGGATGGAGACACAAACCCACTCACTGTCCTGAGGCTGCCTCTCTTTCCTCCCTCAAAGCCCACAGCTGGCTGCCAGTTGATGGCTGGAACATCACTGCCCTCACTCAGCCCACTTCATGGGTCTCACCCTACTCAGCCCCTTCTTCCTCACTGTCTTTTGGACATCCCTCATCCCCATGGGTCTTCTTGGCTCACGTGGTTCTTCCTGCCAGGGAAAGCTCTGCTCGCTCCTCTCTTTCCATCTTCAAGGTCCAGCTCCAGTCCTTGTCTTACTTCCTGTAAGCCTTTCCTGCCCTCCTGAGCACAGCCTCCCCTGTGCCAAGGCAGTTCTGACCATCCAAGTCACTCATTGGGTCTGTTCTGGGACAGTGCTATGTGGTGGGAGCATCTCATCCAGAGTATGTTTTCCCCCTAAATAGGCTGTGAGGACAAGGACTAATCTTGGTCATTTATGTATTTCCCACAACACACGGAAAGTGCTCTATACCTTGGACCTGGGATGAGCTCATTAATCTTCCCTGAGTTGTTGAGCTGGGCAAAGCAATACACACTGCCCCATGAATACCTTGGATGAAGGTAAGTCCTAATTCTGCCCTCAAGGTAAGAAGTCTTACAATGAAAAAAGTTCACTGAAAAAGAGAAAAACAACCATTCTAGGATTCTAGGACTTTACAAAAAATATCAAATTACATTAGGTCTTCATTTTTCTCAGAGAAATATCAAAAAAGCTGAGCATGGTGGCTCATACCTATAATCCTAGCACTTCCAAGGCCGAGGCAGGAGGATCTTAAGCTCAGTAGTTTGAGACCATCCTGAGCCCTGAGCAAGAGCGAGACTCCATCTCTACTAAAAATGGAAAAATTAGCCAGGCACTGTGGCAGGTGCATGTAGTTCCAGCTACTCAGGAGGCTGAGGCAGAAGGATCTTTTAAGCCCAGGAGTTTGAGGTTGCTGTGAGCTAGGCTGACAGCATGGCATTCTATCCTGGGTGATAGAGCAAGCCTGTCTTTAAACAAAAAAAAGTTAAGCCAGGTGTGATGGCTCACGCCTGTAATCCCAGCACTCTGGGAGGCCAAGGCAGGCAGATTGCTTGAGCTCATGAGTTCGAGATCAGCCTGAGCTAGAGCAAGACCTTGTCTCTAAAAATAGCCAAGTATCATGGTGGGCACCTGTAGTCCCAGCTACTCAGGAGGCTGAGGCAAGAGAATAGCTTGAGCCCAAGAGTCTGAGGTTGATATGAGCTGTGATGCCATGGCACTCTGAGGGTGAAATAGTGAGACTCTGTCTCAAAAAAAAAAAAAAAAAAAGCCAGGCGTGGTGGCTCACGCCTGTGGTCCTCACACTGTGGGAGGCCAAGGCAGGTAGATTGCCTGAGCTCAAAGGTTCGAGACCAGCATGAGCTGAAGTGAGCCAGAGTGAGACCCAGTCTCTACAGGGGAAAAAAAAAAAGCCGGGTGTTGTGGCGGGCAACTGTAATCCCAGCTACTTGGGAGGCAAAGGGCAAGAGAATGCTAAAGGAAGAAAGGAAAAAAAAAAAAATTAAAGCAAAATTTAAAAAAAAAGAAGTATTAACAGAGATTTGCTCTCTATATTAATAATGAAAAGCATAAAACCTAATAAGCACTAGAGACATTAGTTGTACACTATAGGCAATTACAGGCTAAGCAGAGCAGATAGACCAAAAGGCAAGAGAGCTAGAGTTTATGCAAGAAAAGAAGCCCTAACAAGTTGGAGAGTCACTGATTGCGCCTCATTTGATATCACCTTAGAGTTGTCCTGGGGTTTTTAATAATTCTCTGTTCAGAGCTTTTCAGTTGCTCCAATCCTTAAGCCTCGGGGAAAAAAAAAAAAGACTGCAAACATGAAACCTGAAAGCTCTACCCAAAACATCACATTTAAAAATCTTTAAAATTACTTGCTGACATTTACATTTGCCAATATTCACATTCAATTCCAGATTTCTGGTATCTCTGGAAAAAGGAGAGTGTGATCACACTTTAAGTCTCTATTCCCAGATGGCAGTAATCTACTGGAGGTGTGTGGCAGCTGTCCTCTTTATATTGTCATACATGCTCTCTAGCCTGACACAATTCCTACCACTCTCTATTATTGCTCTAAAATTTGTTGTCAGTTTGCACTACTGATTTCCTATAGAGGACTTAAGTGGAAAATAAGATACACAAGGGCTGTCTGGAAAATAACCAGCCAAGTATGTCTCTATTTTTCATATTACATGGCTGGAAACTTTCTTAACAGAGCTGGTGTTTCTTGTTCCTGTGCCTCTATTGGTGTTTTTCGACCTTACTCTTTGATGTTACCCACATGGGCCATGTAGACATAAGTTTGCAACCTCTACATAGTCTGCATAGAAACGTTCTACTCTTTGACAGCACCCACTGGGAAATGAATTTTTCTTTCCATGCCCTATACCTTGAGGACAATATGGGAAACAGGTTTTTGTAGTACAAGTCCAATAATTATACTTGCTGTGCTCCCAAACGAAAGCAATTCCTTTAATACAGAGATCTAGTATTTTGTAGGCCAATTGTAGACCACAGATCTATTTTGGCTGACCTTTGTGGTATTTATTATTATTTATTAAAAATACAAATAAATGAATGTCTTTTTTTTTTTTCTTGAGACAGTCTCATTTTGTCACCCTGGGTTGAGTGCTGTAGAATCATAGCTCACAGCAACCTCAAACTCTTGAGCTCACATGATTCCCTTGCCTCAGCCTCCCAAGTAGGTGGGACTACAGGCTCCTGCCACAATGCCCGGCTATTTTTTAGAGATGAGGTCTCGCTCTGGCTCCAGCTGGTCTTGAATTCGTGAGCTCAGGCAATCCACCCACCTCGGCCTCCCAGAGTGCTAGGATTACAGGCATGAGCCACTGTGGCCCGTTCAAATAAATGTTTTTAAAAAGTTATCCAGTTTGCCAGTTGTCCACTGCCTTACATTCAAATAAGCATCTATTGTCTGTTATCCACCTCTGTAGATATGCTGCCTCAAGACTGAAAGGATTAGGGACAGGTAGTTTATTAGGTAATAAAAAGAATGCCACTCAATGGTAACACCCTTCCTTATTTACAATGCTCTACCCCCATGGAAACTGTTGTGCCCAGGGCAGTGGCAGAATGACCACACCATCCCCTGACACACTCCCTCCATAGTCTGGAACAGGACCCAAGGTGCGCACTCACTCAGTGACAGTGTCTTGGAACCAGACCCAGAGCTCTGCACCTGATGGGGCCTGCAGGAAGGGTGGCCCCCAGTATCGAGTCCTCCAAAATCCTTGCGTGAATGACATGTGCAGCTCCCGTAGAGAATACTTGGAGATCAACTGTCCCAGGGCTTTGGGGAAGAGCCTGTAATGAGACACTAGGGAAGAGGGCGCAGGTGAATGATAATCCCTACCTTAATCTGGACCCACATCCAAGGTCCAGAACTCCACCCAGAGATCAGGCCCCGCCCCCAAGGCTCCACCCTACCCCCAGCAGGTGCCATGTAAATCTTTCTCCCGTCACATCTCGCCCTCTCACCTCCTTCTCGCTGCAATTCCGAATCCCATCGTGTGCGGAACTGGAATGTAGCGGCTACGTCCCCGGAAGGCAGCGGGGTGATGACAAGCTCCTCTCGCAGGCTGTCGCGTGGGGGTTCTGCAAAGGCCGGGCCCCCAGGTCCCAGGAACAGCAGCACTACCAGAGCGAGCGGCATGGCCGCCGCCATGCCTGCGGCTGCTTCCGCACCCCCGCTTGCGCACGCCCACAGGAGAGGCCGCCGTCCAATAGGAAGGGCGTATGAGAAGTGACTTCCGATGCCGTTCCGGAAACTTGGGTGCTGGTACCCATGCGGCTGCTGGCAGTGGCCGCTGATGTTCTGCAGGGCTGGTGGTGTAGGTCAACACTGAGAGGACACTAAGAGGAGTGGGCGTCTGGCAGGTCGAGGGGCTGCCTTGAAGTCTCACCCAGTTCAAGGCGATTCACCCACCAGAAAGTGCTTAATAATAAGGAACGCTGCCACTACCGTTTGGTCCACTGTGGAAACAAGAGACTGAAGAAGGTGTTAACTTTTTCTAAGTCACACGGCGGGGCTTGTCCTCTCTTTAGCTTCTGGTGTCTCCATTTGCTTGGTCCTAAGCCTACTCATTTCCTCTGAATGGGAAAGCTTTCCTGCAACACCTGCCCCCAAATAAGTGGCTCATTATTAAAATTTTCAAACATGCATTAAAATAGAAAGAATGAACACCTGTTACAATGACCACCTGCTTACCAATCACCTAGATTCTACCTTTATCATTTTACTACTTAAGCTTATCACATTATCTCTCTATACACCCATCAATTCATCCTATGTTTTGATGCATTTGAAAGTAAATTGCGGACGTCATTAGTATGTTCTAAATAGTTCAGCATGTATATAATGAACTAGAGTTCAATATGTGTTTACATTTTTTATGTAAAATTCACAGTGAAATGCACAAATCTGAAATGCACATTTACTAAGTTTTGACAAATGTAAGCAACTTGTGTGACCCAGATCCCTCTCATGATACAGAACATTCCTAAAACCCCAGAAAGTTGGTTCTTAACTCTTCCCAGTCAATCCCTGCTCCCACACCATCTTCCAGAGGCAATTGCCATTCTGATTTTTCTACCACAATAATTTGTTTTTAGAACTAAATATAAATGAAACCATCACAAGAACACTTTTTTGTGTAAGACTTCATTCACAGAAAGAATATTTTTGAGAATCATCCATCTTCCTGAATGTACAGCAATTTTTTATTATTACTGTGTAGTGTTAACACTATATGACTATACCATGGTTTGTCCATTCTCCTGTTGATCTTTTGGTTATTATGAACAAGGATGCTGTATGCACAGATTACTTTGAAAACATATTTACCATATCCCATGGGCAAGTATTTAGGAGTAGAATTGCTGGGTCAAAGAATAGGTGTATGGGGTGGCACCTGTGGCTCAGTGAGTGGGGCACCGACCCCATATACCAAGGGTGGCGGGTTCGCACCAGGCCCCAGCCAAACTGCAACAAAGAATGGCCGGCCATTGTGGCGGGCGCCTGTGGTCCCAGCTGCTGGGAGGCTGAGGGGGAGAATCGTCTAGGCCCAGGAGCTGGAGGTTGCTGTGGGCTGTGATGCCACGACACTCTACCAAGGATAAAGTGAGACTCTGTCTCTACAAAACAAAAAAAGAATAGATGTATGTTTAATTTTATAAGAAACTGTCACACCTTTGTCCAAAATGTATCGTTTTATGCTTCCACCAACAATGTGTGGTGGAAGCATAAAATATTCCACATCCTGGTCAACACTTAACATTTTTAATTCTTTACTTTTTAGTTTTAGCCATGTGGGTGTGTACATAGTAGTATCTCATGTGGTTTTATTTTTTATTTTTATTTTTTAAAGCATTTATTAATACATTCCTTTTTTGTTGTTGTTGTTGCAGTTTGGTCAGGGCTGGGTTTGAACCCACCACCCTCGGCATATGGGGCCGGCGCCCTACTCACTGAGCCACAGGCGCCGCCCTCTCATGTGGTTTTAATTTGCATTTCCCTTATAACTAACAATGTTGAGCATCAGTTTATGTGTTTATTGGGTATTCATATGCTTTCTTTTGTGAAAGGCCTATTAAAATCTTTGTCCTCCCTCCTTTTTTAAACTGACTTGTTTGCCCTTTTATTACTAAGTTGTAGGACGTCCAATGTTAGATTTATGCTCTTTTTACTATCTTCCCTATGGGGAAAACATTTATGAAGGATTTTGTGAACAGTCTCTTGTCAAAACAACCATACTTCTAGGAAGAGCCAAATTTGGTGTCAGGAAGGTCTGTTGAGATACACCCCAACCAATCAGAAAGGAAATGCTAAAAAACTCTATTTCATTTCTCTCACTTTACCTAAATTCAGTGTTACTGCCCCAATAGACATGGAATAGTAGGCAGGTCATGAGCTTAAATGTCAGAAAGACATGAGTTGAAATCCCTATGCCAGTCTTTAAGCCATATGAACATGAGCAACACACTGCCACTTTCCCTCATCTGTAAAATGGAGAAACCCATTTTCAGGGTTGTTGTTAGGATTAGAAATTATGTACATGTAGGATCTGGAAGGTGGTAAGTATTAAACAATAACATTTACTAAAGGCTTGGCGCCTGCAGCTCAGTAGCTAGAGTACCAGACACATACACCAGAGCTGGTGGGTTCAAACCCAGCCCGGGCCTGCCAAACAGCTATGACAATTACAACAAAAAAATAGCTGGGCATTGTGGCAGGCGCCTGTAGTCCCAGCTACTTGGGAGGCAGAGGCAAGAGAATCTTTTAAGCCCAAGAGTTTGAGGTTGCCGCAAGCTGTGACGCCACAGCACTCTTCCCAGGGCAACATAGTGAAACTGTCTCAAAACAAAACAAACAAACAAACAAAAAAAAAAAAAATGTGCTCTAACAACTCCATCATATAGGTAATATTATCTCCATTTTACAGAGGAGGGAACTGAAGTACAGAAACTGAGATAATATCCTTAGATCACAGTATACTACTGATCTCAAAATAATTTTTTTAAAGGTAGAGCTGCTATCATTAGGATCTTTTCCTTTTCCTTTTTGAGATAGACTCTCACTTTGTTGCCTTTGTTAGAGTGCTGCACCATCACAGCTCACAGCAACCTAAATTCTTGGGTTCAAGACATCCTCTTGTCTCAGCCTCCTGAGTACCTGAGACTACAGGTACCCATCACAATGCCCAGCTGTTTTTTCAGAGACGGGGTCTTGCTTTTGCCTAGACTGGTCTCAAACTCGTGAGCTCAAGCAATCCATCCACCTTGGCTTCCCAGAGTGCTAGAATTATAGGACTGAGCCACTGTGCTGGGTTTTGTACTTCTATGGTTTGCTTTTGAAACTGTTTGTCACCGGGCAGCACCTGTGGCTCAGTGAGTAGGGAACCGGCCCCATATACCAAGGGTGGTGGGTTCGAACCCAGCCCTGGCCAAACTGCAACAACAACAACAAAAATAGCCAGGCATTGTGGCGGGTGCCTGTAGTCCCAGCTACGGGAGGCTGAGGCAAGAGAATCAGCTAAGCCCCAAGAGCTGGAGGTTGCTGGGAGCTGCGATGCTACAGCGCTCTACCGAGGGCAACAAAATGAGACCGTCTCTAAAAAAAAAACAAAAAAAAAAAGAAAGAAAGAAATTGTCCCCATAGTTAAGACTCAGCCACCTTCACTGAAGATTTACTTTCTCCCCTTCTAGGCAGCCACAACCCTCATTACATATTTCCATTATCTGTGGCTGTCTATGCTCCTGGAAGAGCTCTTGGTCACCTTAGTATTTCTGTTGCCTAAGTAAGGTGGTTAGCTCATAAGAAGGTGCTCAGTAACATTTGAGTGTATGAACAAATGAACAAGACATAGCACAGTTCTGTACAGTCCCAAAACTGCCATGCTGTTCAGTGTCAAGTTCTGTACATTCCTGGGGATTGCTACAATGTTAAACCTCCTGGAGACGCTTTTGCTGAGCTGTGGTCCTTCCTATTTCCTCCAAAGCATAGGGTTCTACCAGGACAGATTTGTCTTCTCCCCTCCTCTCCAGAGTCTGTCAGGGTATCCTTCCTATGTCAGCGCAATAGTCAAAAGCCACACTGTGGCTTGTAGTCTGAAAGCTGGGCTCCGTTACTCAGAGTTGGCTCCAAATTATTCTCCCATCTCCAAGGACACTCTGTGGCCTCAAAAAACAGACAGCTAGGCACTAGGCCAGCATATACCCTGGTTTAATTTTAATGTGACACTGTAACCAAAAGGTGAATCCTGAAGAGACTCAGATTATCTTTGATTAAAAGTGTCCATCCTGGATACACTGTTTTGTAATCTACTTTTTCTCTCAACAATTCTATCTTTCCATGGACAAAAAAAGTATGCGGTGGGTCGATGATATAATATTGGTATTATTTTGATAATTTTTGAAGCTGTCTGATAGGAACAAAGGGTATTTTTCTTTCTATATTCATTTTATGTTTGAAATCCTAATAAGAGTTAAAAAATAAATAAATAAAAATAGCTGGAGATGGTAGCTCTGAAGGCCAGCCAAGCCCCTGTGGTTTGGCAGGGAAAAAGATCATTGTCCCAAGCAGGAAGTGGTCCTGGGGCCTGAGCTAATCCTAGAGTTTTCAGACAGGCCAGGCTGGGGCTCAGAGCAGCCAAATTAAAGGCTCTCCATAGGCTCACAGACAATTCTACTTCTTGAGAAGGCAATAAATTTCTGTCCCCAAGCTGGCTCCCTACAATCTTAGCATTGTGTGCCTCGGGTACTAAGGGATTTACTGACATGTTGACAGCAACCAAGCCAGTCTGGCTTCCCATCATTTACCCTAGAGAGAAGTGGGGTGATTTCAGGAGTTCAGAAGCCCTGTATAGCAAAGCTTTTGGGGTCATGGATCACAACCCAAAAGGCTCAACCACAGACAGACAAGGGGTAGAGCCTCGCTACTTTAAAGGAAATGGAGAAGGCACAAGAGAACAGAGATCACATCTTTTTGTGTGCAGCAAAATTATAAGCAACACTGACAGTCCCCAAAGGTTAACAAAAGATGGGCCTGGCCAAGCTTAGTGCATGACTTCAACTTGGACCTAGAGGCTGTTGGACAAAAGGTATTCATTCCACAAGTTTACTAGAGACAGGGAAGGACTAACGGACACTCCTACTTCCTTGGAGCTCCCACAAGTTTCTCACTAGTGTTAGGAAAAGCACTTAGGAACAGTTACTTACAGTGGCCTCCTGCAAAGCAGGAAGGGGCTATAGGAACAGTGGTGCCCTGTCATTCAGCCTGGGTGGCATAAGTAGTTTTAGAATTTAGGTTTAAGGGTGCTGATGTGTGAAGGGAGGTAGGATGATTTTTGTTTTAAATATAAGAAATGAGTAATGATCCTTTCATTCAACACTCTTTCTCTTGGCAAGCTCATTTACATCCACGGCTTCACTTACCACCTATAATCTAGGTATTAATAACTCATCTATTTCTTTTCTTTTTTTTCTTTTTTTTTTTTTTTTTTTTTCCATTTTTTGGCCAGGACTGGGTTTGAACCCTCTACCTCTGGCATATGGGGCGGGCACCCTACCCCTTTGAGCCACAGGCGCCGCCCAATAACTCATCTATTTCTTTCCCAGTCCAATCCTCTCATATAAATTCCACACTTATAGGTCCAAGTGCCTACTCAACATCTCCTCTTGGATGTCTCAAAGGCACTTCAAACTCAACATGTCCAAAATCAAATTTATATGCAACAACAGTGTCTCTGTAAGAAAAACAAATAAAAATTAAAAACCGAAAACCAAATGTAGGGACTTGTTCCCAAAACTGGTTCTTTCCAAAACCCTTCATCTGGGTAGAGAGCCCTCCAAATCACCCTGCTGCGGAAGATAGAAGCAGAGGCAGCACTTCTGATGCCTCCTCTCTCACACCCACTCATTAATCTGTTGCAATTTGCCTCCTAACTCTCTCTTCATTCTTCCCATGGTTCTCCATCCCTCTACCTCCATCCTCATCTATGACCTCTTATCTAGGATGGCTGTAATCGGCTTCTAGTTTCCAGGAATCCACTCTGGTCCCTTCTAGTCATTCTTCCCCTAGTTTTACTCCCATTCGTCATTAGGATCTTAGCTTAAATGCTACTTGCTCCAGGGAAACATCCCCATGACCCCTCTGAATAGGTTGATTCCTTCCCAGTGGTAGTCACAGTTGCAATTTTACATTTGGACTCCCTCTAGACTATAAACTCCATGAGAAGAGGGACTGTGTTGTTCTTTGCTGCTACTACATCTACAAGGCCATACTTGGTGTCTTGTGCATGTTTAATACCTACACTTAACATTCATTGAATGAATAATGCCTTGCATCATTATATACCCTGCCTTGACCCAATTAATCACCACTACTGTTGCATGGATTACTGTGACATTTGTCTGTCTTGAGCCTGTCCTCTTCCAGTATATTCTCCACATAGCAGCCAGGATTAGCTTTTTACTAGCAAACCCAACCACTTATAATCCTTCATTACTCCCAATAAGTTTAAATTTTATAACATGGCCTGTAACATGTAAACTGTTGATTACCTACCCCATGATGACCGTCCTATTGTTCCTTAGTAACAAAACCTTGACTCTTAACAAGACAACAGTGTGTGGGCGGCGCCTGTGGCTCAACGGAGTAGGGCACCGGCCTCACGGCCTCATATGCCAGAGGTGGTGGGTTCAAACCCAGCCCGGGCCAAAAACTGCAAAAAAAAACAACCAACCAAGACAGCAGTGTGCCCTAATAAATTACTATTCCAGTCACCCCAGTAGCCAGGGTGCTTCTCAGAGGTCTGACAGTAGTCAGAAATCAGGTGCATTGATAATTCAGTGACTCAAAAGGTTGTCTTTCTAAAACCAGAATTTCCTTTCTCCTAAATAATGCTGTGTCCCTATGTCTATAAAAGTCTACAAATGAAACATCTTCTGTGCTACCAAGTTCTGGCCAGTGAACTTCCAAAAATGTATCTTAAAGTGGGAACAGACATCTAGCTGTGCCCTCTTTGCCCATCCCTGAGTTCTGCTCTTTGCCAGTTTCAAGGTCATGACGGCTGAGGCTCTGATAGCCATCTTACACATGGGGTATCAAGAAGAACACAAGCCATGTGCAAAAAGAGCCACAAAAGAGGCCAGTGTTCAACAGCTATGGAGCTTGCATACAGCTTTGTACTTTGGGCTTCTTTTATGTGATGAAATAAATTTATATCTTAGGTCATGATCTTTTACTAGCAGTCAAACTGAAACCTGATCCAGGCTTCAAAGCATTTGCACACCTGACCTCTGTCAGTCTTACCTCTGCAGCTCCTCCTCAAATCCAAGTCAGCCAAACTGAGTGTTTTTCAGGTCCTTGAGGTTTATGTTCTCACTATTTAAAGTCTTAACCAGCTGCTCTTTCTGTCTGGATTATGGTCTCCCACTTGGCTAACTCCTAATCATCCTTCAGCTTAAAAATCACCTCTTTAATGACCACACAAGCAAGGTTAAGATGCCCCTATTTTCTGGTATAGGAGTCCTTCCTCATTTTACTTATATTGTGAATCATGGAAGTTACTTGATTTTCTCCTCCACAATCAAGCAAACTCCTTGAAGGAAGGGAATACAGCCTATCTTGCTCAAAATTATTTTCCAAATGCCTAGCACAGATGATTGAAAACGATTTCTGCAATTATGGAATGAATGAGTCATGGAGACGTGGTGTCGGCTAGAAAGCTAAAGATGTATAGTGGGTTCGATAGCTCTGGGATGTAAAAAACAAAGTGGAATGGTTGGTATATTATTATTTATTATTTATACCGTGCTCTGTTCCAAAAATGTTGTAAAGGAGGCAGGATGGCTGGAGTACCATCTCACTGGACGTCTGAAGGAGTTCACGCCCACTTAGAGACACTGGTTTAGGAGACTCTGTTAGAAGACTACAGGATAGCTTGGGGAGGGAGGGGTGCTTAGTAAAGCAGCAGCATCTTGTCCTACCTCATCTTCCATCTCCTTACTTGCAAGTCCTACCTCAGGAGCAAGTCAAAAACTAGCGCAAGGGTTGCAGCAAGAAAAGGTTAGCAGTAAAGCAGGAGAGGGTTAATTCTCAGAGAGAGACACAATCCACCATCCTTCCCTGCCTCTGGTGCCTACTGTAAGTAGAGTCTGGTCTTCTCACGATGGGCTCTGGCTGGGCCTATGGCCTCATGTGGCGAATAGCCTGTTTGGTCAGTCTGTGGGGAGGAGCCCACTGCTAGCTGCAGGCTCCAGGCTCTGCCCCTGCATCACCCCCATCCTCCTCTTCATCGGACTGTGCCAAGGGTGTGTCTGCTCCACCGTCACTCAGGTTTGGGCTGTGCAGGTTGGCGGAAGAGTCAGAGGATGAGGATGAGCTCCTGGATGTGGTCCTGTCTGACATGGGTACTGGCAGGCTCAGCTCCTCTGGATGGTCATCCACCCCTACCCAGAGAGAAGAGCTGGTCAGGGCCAAAATAGAACTTCAGAGGACTCTTAGAGATTGCCTGGCAGGGAGAAACTGAAGCCCAAAGAGGAGCAAGGAATTATCCAAAGCCATTTTGCTAGCCTAGCAAAGAGCCAGGATTAAGACTTCCATCTCCTGACTCCCAGCTCCTACCATGTCACTATACTATTTCTGGGCTTTAGAATTAGGTCAATCAATGCAAGTTCAAGTTCTACCTATAACACTTACTGTATTTATTGTTGCCGAGTAGCTTTGAGCAAGTCACTTTCCCTTTAAAAGACTCTGCTCCTCTTCTGTAAAAGAAAGGGGAGGCCTACATTCCCAAAAGGTTTTGAGGATAAAATCTAAGAATGCTTATAAAATGTCTGACATGGTAGGCTATAAATAAGGAGTGGCGATTTTAATAAGAGAATATCTATCTTACAAGTTAAGTAAGTCTGGAGTCAGATGGACATGGTACGAATCCCAGCTTTTCCACTTTCTGGTCATGTGATTTAAATTCTCTGAGGCTAACTTCCTTCTTTATAAAATAGGGATAATCCTACCTGCCCTGAAAGGACACAGTAAGGATTGAGATAGTATATATAAAATACTTCAGCACAATATTAGGAACCTAATAAAATGATCAACAAATATTAATATCATGATGACAAAAAATATTTAATTACAAATGTAAAATGTAAAACTTATATTTTTCTATTAGTCTAATTATACTAATTAATTACACTAATTTCACAAATGTAAAATTTTAAAGGCTAAGGAGATGGATCATTCCTAGAATTGGGGCTGGGGATCTTTAAGCCAGTTCTCCCTCAAGGTCAACTTCCCTAAAATCAGAACAGGCAGCTGTTTTGTTGGTGGAAACACACACTTCCAGCCCCTACTTCCCCACCCCAGCCTTGCAGCCTCATTTCACAGCCCCAACATCCGGCTGTGGCTGGTTAATGCCCAAGTCCCCAAAGCAGAGGGGCGTACCAGACGTCTGGGGAGTTGGCGGAGGATCTTCACAAGGCAAGAACACGTCTGCTCCATCCTGATCCCCAAGGTCAATAAGTTCTACTTGCTCTAGTGCATCCACGTTCACTTCCATAGATGAGATACTACCTATGGGGGCTACAGATCAAGAAGGGGTCAAGTCAGGAGGACCCAGCCTGGAGCCAATAGAATAGTGAGAGTTACTTATCAGGTCCCAAATTAGAAATTTAGAAGGCCAAGAAAGTAAGATGGGAGGAAGGCCCCAAGATTCAGGACCCACAAGACATCCTTCCTACCCTACCACAGTCCCTTGCCTCAGGACTTGGAACTCACGTCTCTGTGACTCAAGATGCAAGTGGGACAGAGGGAAGACAAACTCCGTCTCTGGCTGTAAAATGTCCTCAAAGAATTTCTGCCGCTCCCGAAGGCGGAGCTGCTGGCGCTCCAGGGCTGCCCGAGGATTTGGGTCCATGTCAGCTCCTGGTGGACAAGTGCAGCTGTGAAACTGAGATAGAAGATAGTTGGTGCCTGGGCATGGGGAGCCCCACAGCAGCCAGCATCCCAGCAGTGGGGCCTCTGGTTCCAGCCTGGACACTCTGGCCTTGGCTATCTCTTTCCCCTTCCCTGAAAGCAAGTTCATCCCACAAACTTCAAGTCTCATGCAGAGGCAGGGCTTGCCCTAGCTTCACAAAGGGGAGGCCAGTTCCAGGCACTGCAAAAGAGGTCCTCTGTATTCAGGGAATGCAGCCAATGGCCAACTCTGAGTATCATGCCCTTCTAGGGGTTGGAGGGGCTGGTTCAGCCCAAATATGGGGAGGTACTTTTCTCCACTTAATGAACCCAGCCTGCTTCAGAAGGCCAGGAAGGAGGATAGGATAGAGATTGTGGAGAGGAGGTGGAGGACAGGATAGAGATTGTGGAGAGGAGGAGGAGGACAGGATAGAAATTGTGGAGAGGAGGGTTCTCTTCCTCTGCTGCTGCAACTCTGGTTCCTCCTCACCCTTCAAAACTCAGACAAAAACTAAAGCAACCCTCCTCCTCCTCCTCTCTCTGCAAACACACACCATCCCCTTCAAACCCTTGCTCTGAAGTCACAGACCTGACTTCCAGAAAAGGCTCTGCCCTTAAGGAAATCATCTTTCTGGCTTTAAAAGTCTCCCCATCTGAAAATGGCATAATCGTCTTACCTACCTCAAACACAAGATGCTGCTCGGGAAAGGAGCTGTTTAGGGGAGGACCATGTCTCTCTCAACTCCAATATCTCTCAATGGTTTCCCTCCTCAGTCTGACACATCTCACTGTCTTATCTCACTACTAGTCACTAGGAAACAATCGGAAGGGCGGGTCCTGGGTCCAATTCAGACCAATCTCCTGACCCCCAGTGCCGAGAGCTTTCCAGAACACCAGAGCTCTCGGCCAGCCCAGGCCGTCGGCATTCACGCCCATTCGTTCAGTCTCCTTCCTGGCACTCGGCTGAGCTCATCACCGGAGGCAGGGGAGTTTCTAGTTTGAGGATCTGATCGTTATCCTCCGCTAACTGCTTTCCCCTCGTTATCCCGACTCAGCGTATCCCAGACCCTGACCAGCTCCACAGACACTTGGGTAGCCAAGAGGGACCCAAACCCGAGCGGGCCAGGCAGGGCCAAGGAAGTGCGGAGAGTCAGTGTGGCCGCGGGCTGGACATGGTGGAGGCAGGCGCTGACGCCGATTCCTCTGAAAGGCTCTTAGAGCTGCTGCCCAGGTCACAACGCTAAAAATACCCAGGGCCCCTGGAGCAGTCTGCTTCAGCAGTAGGGAAGAGGGGGTGGGGGGAGGAGGGAGGGGAGGAGGGGAAGAAGGGAGGAGAGGAGGGCGCGGGGGTGGGGGGCTCCGGGACGCCCCCGTTCTTTCCCCTTCCCCCTAGTCCCACTGATCTCTGGAGAGTAACTGGGCTGCGCCCCAGGGGGTCCGCGGAGCCCCGCCGGAGCAGAAGGAGTTGTTTACGAGGCTATAGGTGCTGGGGAAAGGGTGAAGCGGTATGGGGGCAGGCGGCTGCCGGGGGCCCGGGCAGGAGCGGGCGAAATGGAGAACTGCCATTCCGTCTCAGCCCCACCCGCACTGAGCAAGCAAGAGGAAAAGAATTCCCTAAAAAGGGACACGCCGCGTCGGCGGGGGGAAGGGAGGAGCGCGGGGGAGGGCACTCCCCTAGGCCGCTCCCCGGCGCTCCAGTGCCCTCCGCTGTCCCCCGCGGCACCTGCGCCCACCGTAACCGGAGCCCCTACCTGCGGCGCCCGGCGCCCCCGCCGACTCAGTCTGTCCGCTAAGGCTAGGCGGCAGCGGGGGCGTGGGAGCGAGTCGCGCCGGCCGGGGTGGGGCTGCGCCTCGGGGTCTCCCCCGGGACCGACGGGCCCTGGGAGCCGGGAACGAGGAAGAGGCGGGAGGCGGAAGTGGGGGAGGGGCGGCGGCGGGCACACTCGCGGGTTTCTAGCTCGGCGGCCGCAGGCAGCCCCCGGGAGCGGGACTACTGGCACTTCCAGGGCGATCGAAAAGTTACCCGCACGCATCCTTGCTCCCTTCTGCCGGCCCGGCTGCTCAACACACCACCCCCGCCGCCGCCGCCGCCGCCCGCGCGCCGGTCTCCGCACGCTCAGATGCACTTGCTGCGCCCCCGCCCCGCGCAGACCCGCGGCGGGCACCCGCGCCGGCTCTCCGCCCGCGCACACTTGCTGCGCTCCGACTGCGGGGCAGCGCCCTCGCGGCGGCCGCGCTCCAGGACCTGGACTCCGGGCACCTCGGCCACTCTCGCCACGCGTGCGCGCGCGCCGCTCGAGAAGGCGCGTCTGGGAACCCGCCGCAGGGTGCTGACCCCCGGCCGCCCCGCAGGGCTGGTACACTGAGAACCTCCTGAGCCCGGGACTCACCCGGCCGTCCGGATCCCAGGCCCCGGCTCTAGACAGAGCCGCCGCCCAGCTTACCAGCGCCCTGGGCGGGGTGGGCGCGGAGACCGGGCGGGTCGGGGATGAAGGGGTGGGCCGCTACGCCGCGCCCCCAGACGCTGGCCAGGAGCCAGCACCTCCGCCGTGCTGAGAGGGGCGATGCGCGTCTGGCCTGGCCGGGATGGAGGGACGAGGCGGACACTGCCGGCAGAGAGGGGAAATGCTTGACCCCTTGGCAGCGCCTCGCCGCTCTGGCCGAAGCTAGAAGTGTCCGATCTGGCTTCTGCTGGACCGAGACTCCGTGCCCATTCTCTTCCTCCTCCCTTCATACGTAACGTATCCTGGTGGACCTAGCCTAGGAAGCATGGTGGGGACGGACGCGGGGGACGCGGGGTCCGAGATGCTTCTGCCGGTGGGGTCTTTAGATCGTTCAACAAATACCAGCAGGCCAGCCGGGAACGGGGAGTCACCTTTGGCACCTCCCTCCCCCTCGCCACCCACGTTAAAGTACACCTCCATTTCCTGTCGGTTCTCTTTCCTAAATACCTTTCCATCCACCATTCCGCTCCGTTTCCGCCACCACCCTTCGCTTGGGCTTGGGCTTCTACTGTAGGCTGGCCCACTGTTAGATTTTCCTGTACTCACTCCGGCCTGGCCTGGCCGCACTCTACTCCCCACACAGCAGTCAGCTGCCATTTCAGAATTCAAGTCCGATGTGCCACCCCCTGCTCAAATCCTCCATTATTAGAATAAAATCCAGGCGCTGATATGTGAGCTGAGTCTTGAAGAAATGAGGGTGTGAAGTCAGGAGGACACATTCAGGATTCCCCACCAGGGGACCAACGCTTTGTACAAATACCTGAAGCTCTGCCTCTTCTACTAGATTATTGGGATCTCAAAACAACCCGGTGGGATAAACACAGCAAGCAGCTTTCCCACTGGTTTACAAGCCTGGTAACTTGTTTGTGGACAAGTGTAATGGTTAAGAGCACAGACGTTGTAGACAGACCCTCTTGGGTTGTAAACTTTCTGCTGCCTCTAGCCTACTGATCGTTGATCTCCTCACCTATTATGTAAGAATAATTAATCCCTATCTCTTATGAGAAAATTCACATAAAATACTTAAGACAAGACTTGGGTACTTGGATATACTCAATGAACATGAGATGTTTTGATTGTAGTGAGTTCTGAGAAAGGGAAGGAACTGCTTTCTCCCATGAATTACTGAAATTATAGAAGTGAATTCTAATTGTCACCATATCTACAGAGCTTATTATGCACCAGTCACTATTATTAACTCTTTTTTTGTACCCAGGTAGGCTGGCTCCTGAGACTATGCTTGTAACCATACTCCCAGCCTATTCCCCTTTTATCCTGTGACAGTTTTCATATTCCAAGAAATATTTCAGTCAGTATGATTCTTATTTCTCATTTATGAATAGAGTAGATAGTTCATCTCATTTTCCAGCATAGAAAGAATAAGTCCAAATCAGGAGTACAGTGGTTGAGAGCTCAGCTCCCCAAGTCATCTTTCCCATTTTTGAACATCCCTGGGAATGGGACTTAATGGATTATTTTGAGTTTAAGATAAAGAAAGATTACGAACCTCTGTCTCTTCTCTTCACCTGGTATTTGCCACCAGAAGGGGTGGAGAGGGGGAAACATCCAAGCTAAAAATAATTAGGGGGCCTAAGCTGGAAGGGTGTCACTCAAGAGAAAGACTCAAGCAGCAGACCAGGAGTGGACGGCCAAAGGAGTTTAAAAGAGCAGTGAAAAAGTAGATGGCTTGAGACTTCTGGATTCCCACCAGGATACAGAAATCCAGAAAGAGCTGGATTTCATTACTGCACTCAACATTTTTTTTAGATGTTAGTCTACAAAATCAAAACTTTCGTCAAACCCATTAGAGATCTAATGTTGCAGTGCAACCAATTCACTTGAATTCCAAAGAAGGATGGGAACTTCCAAAAAGAAGTGGAATGCAGGCAATGGCTTACTTGTGAAGCAGGAGGAAGACAGGGTCTTTATCTGAGTTGATAAGAAGAGTTCAGCTAAAATTTTTATTGAATTGCTAAAGACCTCATGTGGCTAGCATGAGAGTATAGAATCCATAGGCTCCACAGACACACAGAAATAACAAAACCCAAACCTATTATAATTCAACACCTGATAATATTGACTCAATACCCCCAAACTAATGACCTAACAGAAAAAAAAAGAATATATAATCATTTCCAGGTATAAATAATATGGAACTCGGTCTCTACTGATCTACACACAATGTCTAAAAATCAATCAAAACTTACAAGACAGGTGGGGTATGGTGACTCACACCTATTATCCCAGAGCTCTGGGAAGTTGAGGCTGGTAGATAGCCTGAGCTCAGGAGTTTTAATTGGTTTTCATTTCTTTAGATCTTTTTTTTTTCTTTTAAGAGACAGAGTGTCACTTTGTCACCCTCGGTAGAGTACTGTGGCATCATGGCTGACAGCAACCTCCAGCTCTTGGGCTTATTAGGCGATTCTCTTGCCTTAGCCTCCCAAGTAGCTGGGACTACAGGCACCTGCCACAATGCCCAGCTGTTTTTTGTTGCAGTTTGGCTGAGGCCATGTTTGAACCCACCACCCTCGGTATATGGGGCCGGCACCCTCTCACTGAGCCACAGGTGCCACCCTTTCTTTAGATCATTAATCACACAAATATTATGCACCAACCAAAATTATGATTTCCTATCACTGACCAGCCTCAGCAAGAACAAGACTTCGTCTCTATTTAAAATAGAAAAATTAGCCAGGCAGTATAGTAGGCACCTGTATTCTCAGCTGTCTGGGAGGCTGAGGCAAAAGGGTTTGAGGTTGCTGCAAGCTATGATGCAACAGCACTATATGCAGGGTTGTCTCTGTCTCAAACACAAAACAAATCAAAAATCAAAAAACAACAAAAACACTTAGAACAAACACACATATTTTTAAATAACAAAAATAACCCTACAGTCAAGAGAAAAAGCAATCAGACAGACCATATGTAAGACCAAGAGGTTGTAGTTACCCAAATAAAAACAATTATAACTAATAGGTAAAGAGCTTTCATGGAAAATGTAGACCAGACAACATGAATAAATGGAGAATTTTAGCAAAGACATGAAGATTAATAAGAAAAGAGGCATATGAAAATGCTAGAAATTAAAAAGAAACCCACACAACCGATATGAAGAAAACCTTTGACAGGCTTATCAGTAAACTCAACAAACTGAGGAAAGAACGAGTGAGCTTGAAGGTGGGTCAAGAGAGACTATTGAAGCTGAAACAAAAAGAGTGAAACAACAGAACAAAATAGCCAAAAGCTAATATATGAATAATTTACATCTTAGGAGAGGAAACAGGGGGAAAATATACGAGGTGCCAAAATAATGTACCACATTTCAAGACATATCTTTGTATTACTTTTCAAAGTTGAATTACCTGAGCAATATGTAGTATGGCATTGGCTCAAAAGATGGTGCTAATCAAATGAATGCTAATGTCACCACTGGACAGGCATGAATAGGATAGCTTTTTCTCTTAAAATGTGCAAACATTTTTTGGCACCCTCTGCATATATGTAGAAACAATAGCCAATACTTTTACAAAAGTAAGGAAAGCTATTAAACACAGAACCAGAAACCCACAGAATCCAAAAAAGGTTAAGTGTGTAACCTTTAAGCCAAGAAACCCACAGAATCCAAAAAAGGTTAAGTGTGTAACACACAATAAACAAGCACATATAAACACAGTCTTTCCCATTCAAACTCTGAAAACCAAAGATAAAGAAAAACATTTTGAAGGCATCTAGAGGAAAAAGACATGCTACCTATAGAGAACCAATATAACAATTATAACATATTTCTCATCAGAATATATGACCAGAAGATAACAGCATGATATCTTTAAATGCTGCCCAGGGTGTATGTGTGTGGGGGAGAGCTGTCACCCAAACTCTATACCTAGCAAAATAATCTCTCAAACATAGACATACAAACATTTTTTCCTGATAAACAAAAACAGAACATTTATTACCAGCAAACCAGCATTATAAGAAATGGTAAAGGAAATTCTATAAGCAGAAGAAATATGATATCCAAAAGAAACTTGGATGGATGCACACAAAAAAATGAAGATCTCTGGCAATGGATAAAGTAAAGGTAAATAGAAGAAACATTTTTCCTCATTTTTAATCATCTTAAAAGATAATTGCTTGCCTAAAGCAAAAAAATTCATTGTGGATTTATAGCATATATAAAAGTAAAATGTATGACAATAATAATAAAAACGATGGAGGAATTAGAAATATGCTGTTAAAAGGTCCTTACTATATAAGAAGCGGTATATTATTATTGAAGATAGACTGTGATTCACTAAAGACATACATTGTAAATTCAAAGGCAACCACAAAGAAAAACACTTTTAAGAGATGTAAGTAACAAGGCAATAATGGAAGTACAATGGAATGATAAATATATTGAAATAGGTAACTGTGATGAGATATGTGTTGATTTGCTTCACTATAGTAACTCTTCGACTACCTGTATGTATCTCTTAACATCATGTTGTATAACTTAAATATATACAATAAAATTTATTTTTAAAAAATGATTGCTTTGGGGGGAGGGTTACTTTTCTATTTTTATCGTAAAAGAATAAGTAATGTTTTTAACAAGCATAGTATATATTAAATAGATCTCCCTCTGTATAAGGTTAATTTTTTTTAAAGTGGTTATATTTTTAAGTAGAATAAATTGGTGCTTTTATTTTTATTTAGGATAAAAAAAAGATTGCTGAACATAAAAAAATAAATAAATGTAGTGTTGGTTATTCTTAAAAAAAAAAAAAAAATTAGGAGGCGTCCTCCCTAAGTCTCTTTGTGTTCATCATGTCTTGCTGAGTATGTCAAGATTGGAAGGCCCTGACTTTTTTCACCTGGGCCCTTGCTCAGGATTGCTAATACAGATGGCAATTTTGAGAGATGTCTGGAGACATTTTTGGATGTCAAAGCTGGGAAAGTTGCTACTCGCATCTTATTAGTAGAGGCCAGGGATGCTGCTGAACACCCCAGAATGTATGAGACAGCCCCTCTCAAACCACCCCTACCCTCGCCTCCAACACACATCAGAGAATTATCCTGCTCAAAATACCAACAGTGCTCTGGTTGAGAAACCCTGATTTTTAAAAGGAAGGAATTTTTCTTTCCTTTTTTGGAAAAAGAGTTTCACTTTGTTGCCCTTGGTAGAGTGCAATGGCATCACAGCTCACAGCAACCTCGAACTCTTGGGCTTAAGCTATTCTCTTGCCTCAGCCTCCCTAGTAGCTGGGATTACAGGTGCCGGCCACAATGCCTGGCTATTTCTTGGTTGCAATTGTCATTGTTGTTTGGCAGGTCCTGGCTGGATTGGAACCTGCCAGCTCTGGTGTATGTCTGGCACCGGTAGCTTCTGAGCCAAAGGAAGGAATGTTAAACACGAAAGAACTAGGACTTCAGGCTTTAGAAAATGCTCAGCCTCTCCAATGGCAACTGATGGTAAAATTATAAAATGGTTTCCTAGGCTGGGCATGGTGGCTCACACCTGTAATCCTAACACTCTGGGAGGCCGAGACATGTGGATTGTCTGAGCTCAAATGTTCAAGACCAGCTTGAGCAAATACAAGACCCTGTCTCTGGGGAAAAAAAAAATTAAAAAAAAAAAAAAAATAGCCGGGTACTGTGGTGGGCCCCTGTACTCCCAGCGCCTAGGTATGTGGCTCCGGGTGCAGAAACGGGCTTGGGCACGGGTGGCGAGGAATCGGTGGCTGCTCGGACCCGGAGGGTCAACGTGGGTGAGCGACCGGGCGGAGAGCCGGGTGTGGGCATCGACTGTGGGGGGCAGCGGCGCCAGGACTCGTGCCCTCCGAACCCAGCTGGACTCGTGCCCGCGTGGTTCAACTTTCCAGACGTGCAACCCGTCGTTGTAGGGAAGATCTTGGAGTCCGAGCTATGGGTTCGCATCCCGGTTCTGCCACTCGGGAGTTGCGCTCTAGGGAAACCTGAGGAATCTCAATTTTCTCTGCAGTAAAACGGAGCAGGAGAGTGTTTTTTGCTGGAGATTCTGTTGAGATAATAAAGTGAATGAAAGTGGCACATAAAAAAAAATAATAATAAAAAAAAAAATAAAATAGCTTCCTAGCAAAACTCAAATCCAAGGCACTGCCAGGAAAACCTGGTCCAAATAGGAAACTAATTTTCTGTTAACATCTCAGAAAGATTTAAGGCAGTACCTCAGAGTATTATTCAATCAGACAAAAAAAATTATTATTTTTTGAGACAGAGTCTCAAGCTGTCACCCTGGGTAGAGTACTGTGGTGTCACAGCTCAGAGCAACCTCAAACTCTTGGGCTTAAGTGATTCTCTTGCCTCAGCCTTCCAAGTAGCTGGGACTACAGGTGCCTGCAATGACACCTGACTATTTTGGGGGGCTTGGGGGGGACATGGATTGTAGGTGTCATTGTTGTTTGGCAAGCCAGGGCTGGATTCAAACCCGCCAGCTTCGGTGTATGTGGCTGGCACCCTAGCTGCTGAGCTACAGGCACGGAGCCCGGATAAAAAAATTCTAAACAAATTATGGGTATGCCTCACAAGTCCTCTAAATCAAACAATAGGGATTCTAGAAAATCTTAAGGATGATTGTTGCCTCATAACTATCTCAACAGAAGTCTATGGTAGAGAAAGGCTATTTATCTCAAAGAAATGTGTGAACATTTCTTGTATCTAACAGTGGAATCAAACGGATCCACAAGTTTTTAAAAGGATTATATATTCAGAAACTTCTCCAGACAGGATTTATAGGGATAGAGAGAGTACAAATAAAAAGAGGATTTCTGGCTGGGCACAGTGGCTCCCACCTGTAATCCTAGCACTCTGGAAGGCAGAGGCAGGGGGAGCCCTTGAGCTCAACAGTTTGAGACCAGCCTGAGCAAGAGTGAGACCCTGACTCTAAAAAAAAATAGCTGGGCTTCGGAGGTTAAGGCAAGAGAATCAATTGCTTGAGCCCAAGAGTTTGAGGCTGCTGTGAACTATGATGCTGTGGCACTCTACCAAGGGCAATAAAGTGAGACTCTGTTTCAGAAAAAAAAAGAGGATTTCTGGTTCTGGACAAGATGGAGTGGATGCATTCTTTCCTGTCCCTGCCACTAAATACAGTTTAAAATACTAGACATGATATGTAAAACAAATACAGGAAGGTGGAACAGCTGGCAATTTCTCTGTGTCTTCTGTTCAATTTTGCTGCAACTCTAAAACTTTCTGAAAAAATTAAATTCTAATAAAAATTTTCAAATCTAAGCATTTTTTAAAAAAAAGTATGAATTAGTAGCCGGGCGTCATGGTGGGCACCTATAGTCCCAGTTACTTGGGAGGCTGAGGCAAGAGAATCGCCTAAGCCCGACAGCTGGAGGTTGCTGTGAACTGTGATCCCACAGCACTCTACTGAGGGTGACAAAGTGAGCCTCTGTCCCTAAGAAAAAAAAAAATTAAAAAGTATTAATTAGAACAGAACGGCAGCCAGCCTCCATGGCTCACGCCTATAATCCTAGCACTCTGGGAGGCCAAGGCGGATGGATAGCCTGAGCTCACAGGTTGAGACTAGCCTGAGCCACAGCAAGACCTCGTCTCCAAAAATAGCCAGGCATTGTGGTGGGTGCCTATAATCCTACCTACTGGGGAGGCTGAAGCAAGAGAATCACCTGAGCCCAAGAGTTTGAAGTTGCTGTGAGCTATGATGCCACAACACACTACCAAGGTTGACGAAGTGAGACTCTTGTCTCAAAAAAAAAAAAAAAGAAAAAAGAAAAAGAAAAGAAAAGTAAAGAAAAACAAAAGCTAGCCAGGTGTTGTGGTATGCACCTGTAGTCCCAGCTACCAAGGAGGCTGAGGCAAGAGGATCACTTCAGCCCAAGAGTTTGAGGTTAGTGTGATCTGTGATGCCATGGCACTCTACCAAAGGCTACAGACTGAGACTGTCTAAAAAAAAAAAAAAAGAAAAGAAAGAAAAAGAACACATGGGCAGAGGTAGCCAGGCCAAACTCCCAGTACAGAACCTAGCCACCTTGCCTCAGTTGACTGAGCTCTTCCAGGGATCTTTGGATCTTCGGGACAAACTCTAAGCTCCATCAATCTGGTTTCCAAAGCCTTAGCAATCTAAATCTTGCCCACTTCTCCAGCTGCAACCCCTGCCATTATTGGCCTCTACTTTCTATTTCAGCAACATATAGCTGTTCATAATTCCATTCTACACCTATGTTTCTTTAAATTCCCCCCTTTGAGAATGCTCTGCTCACCTCACCTTTTGCCTGACTAACTTCTGCTCATCCTTCACTCCTCATCACCATCTCTAGGAGGACTCCCTGACCTGCTCAGGGTTGGGGGGAACCTACTCTGTGTTCCAACAGCCCTCAGATTACCCTTATTATAACTAATGCCATTTATTTCATTTTTATTGGGCGTCTCTTTTCTGCCAGGCACTGTTCTAGGCTCTGGGACTTTATCAATGATGAATAAAACAGATAAAAATCCCTGTTATAGAGTGATCTACATTCTAGAGGTACCTCTCCCCTTGGCCTGTGAACTTGAAGGGAGGCATGATCTGCCTACCACGTTGCTGCTTTTGTAGCCCAGGAGCTGAGCTGCAGATTCTGATGCAACTGGCCAAGTACCAGGGCCTCAGAGCAGCCATAGTCCAGTGGAGTTTAGTTGATAAGAGCTAAAATTGTGTGAGCAAATAGGGGCAGAGAAGGGAGAAGTATCCTCTCTGTCCTCCCTATCAAATCACCCCCCTTGCTTTCTTCCCTGTGCCACAACCCCCTACCTCACCTTCACCCTAATAATAAAAAACATTTGCATTAAGAAGCTGTTCCACATGCACCCCTCCAAGGCAGAGCTGAGCATCCCTGCACCTACGCACTTCTCCCCCTTGAAGTGGTATGGTGCAGAGTGGCTCCTGCGCTTGGTTGGGTATCAGACTGGCCTAGCTGCTTTTCACAAGCTCTTCAGATTATTCTGATGCAGCTAGCTGGGCACCAGGGCTTAAGAGCAACCAGAAGCTTCCAGAGCCTGCCATGATCTGTTCCTAGTCCATGACTCCCTTTCTGCTTCATCCACTGCCAATCCCTCCCTCCAGGTCTCTGCCCAAATCTTATCTTGTTGAATCTTCCCCACTTCCCCAGCCCCTCTTATTAACCCAGCATACCCTCTACTTCTAACCTGTCTATCCCCTTTACCCTGTTTGCTTTTCTTTTTTTTCTTTTCTTCTTCATTTTTTTTTGAAACAGAGTCTCACTTTGTCATCCTTGGTAGAGTGCTGTGGCATCACAGCTCATAGCAACCTCAGACTCTTGGGCTTAAGCAATTCTCTTGCCTCAGACTCCCAAGCAGCTGGGACTACAGGCGCCTGCCACAATGTCTGGCTATTTTTAGAGACCAGGTCTCAAACTTGTAAGCTCAGGCAATCCACCTGCCTCAGCCTCCCAGAGTGCTAGGATTACAGGCATGAGCTACTGCACCCACCCCCCTGTTTGCTTTCCTCCAAGCACTTATTCCCACCTGACATAACCTTGGTGGCTGAAGCTGACCCATAAAGGCTCACAGAAGTCTACATTATGTTTTTAGGAACTCTGCAGGCTGGTCAAGCATAACCATTACTAAAAATTAAATTATATAAACTTATAATTAAATAAATGATATTAAAAAACAAGGTGAAAAATGCTTAAACTCATCACTTTATAGTTTTTAATTTTTATAATTTTATAATTTTTTTCTGACTTTTTACTATTATCTGTTCTTGAGCTTCTTTATATCTGTTCAATAGAGACATATAGTATAATGATCTTGTGCATATTGCCCAACTCCAAGTTCAGTGACATCAATTGGTAGCTTGAAACTAGCTTCACTTAGAGTACATCCCAGAAACAGGTAAATGTGACAAATTAATCATTTTATTTATTGCCTAGACCAGGGTTGGTAATATTTAGCCTAAAGACTAATTTTGTAAATAAAGTTATTGCAACATAGCCATGACCATTTATTTACATACTACCTATGGCTATTTTCCTACTATAAGAGCAGAGACAAGTAGTTATAATTATCTGGCCTGCAAAGCCTGTGCTGGCTCACAAAGCCTAAGATTTTCCATCTGGCCTTTTATAGGAAGAATTTGCTAACAAGAAAGTAATGGAGGCTGGGCATGGTGGCTCACGCCTGTAGTCCCAGCACTGTGGGAGGCCGAGGCCCATGGATTGCCTGAGCTAGGAGGTTGGAGACCAGTATGAGCAGGAGTGAGCCAGAGTAAAACCCCGTCTCTACCAACACCAAAAAAAGCTGGATGTTGTGACGGGCGTCTGTAATCCCAGCTACTGGAGAGGCAAAGGGAAAGAGAATCTCCAAAGGAAGAACAGAAAAAAAATAAAACTAAATAAATAAATAAAAAAGAACTTCAAACGAAGAAGAATAAATAAGCAAGCTGAAATTAAAAGGGGGGGGGGGCGGTGCCTGTGGCTCAGTGAGTAGGGTGCCGGTCCCATATACCGAGGGTGGCGGGTTCAAACCTGGCCCCAGCCAAACTGCAACAACAAAAATAAATAAATAAATAAATAAATAAATAAATAAAAAGTAATGGAGAGGCTGGGCATGGTGGCTCACATCTGTAATCCTAGCACTCTGGGAAGCTGAGGCAGGTGGATAGCCTGAGCTCAGGAGTTCAAGAACAGCCTGAGCAAGAGTGAGACACCCAACTCTACTAAAAATAGAAAAACTAGATGGGCATTGTGGTGAGCATATGTAGTCCCAGCTACTTGGGAGGCTGACACAAGAGGATCACTTGAGCCCAAGAGTTTGAGGTTGCTGTGGCAGGCACCTGTAGTCCTAGCTACCAAGGAGACAAGAGGATCATTTGAGTCCCAGAGTTTGAGGCTCTGTGAGCTATGATGATGTCACAGCATTCTATCCAGGGCAACAGAGTGAGACTCTGTCTCAAAAAGAAAAAAGAAAGTAATGGAGAAAATACTAATAATACTAATAATGCATATTAAACAAATGTCATATCTAAAGCTGTTACATTGTAAATAGCAACAAAATGTGAGAAAATATACTTCCAGTATTCAAAACCTCTGATACAATTCAGCAAATGTGTCAATCAGGTCACTGAGTAGTGAGTGAAATTCTGATGTCTTTGTTTTCCTTTTTCACTTTCTTTTTACTGTTTAGTGCAAAAGAAAATAGTGCTACTTTCATTTATCAGTTACCACCACAGGTGGCTATGGATAAAAGAATTAGGAAAAATTCAAGAAAAGCATACTGTTCACCATTACCCAGCTGTGTAAATTATTTAACCTCTTTGAACCTTGGCTTCGTCGTTTAAAAAGAGGGGATAATCCTTTTACTTCGTAGGGAGGTTGTGACAATGTACACTGCTGTCTGTCACCTACTATCTATGTTTCTCTACAGATGGGAGTTTCCTTTTTACCCTCCACCCTGCCACACACACTCCTTGGAGATCCAGCCCTGCTGCTGTCACATTTCAGTGATGTCACAGCTGCCTACACTGCAAAAGCCATCACCACATCACCACCATCTGATGCCCAGCCTGAATGCTGGCTGAACTGAGAGGGGCAGGGCGCAAGTGGTGCCTGATATAAGCCTTATTTCATCTGATTTTGAGGTCTCCCAGCTCCAGCATGAGTCCATCAGCAAAGAAAAGGCCCAAGAATAGCATGGTTTCCAAGGTCAGACTTTGAATTAGACCTTGGGAGTGAACCCTGGGAGGGACCTTAGCAAAGAGTCCAGACTTACCAAGGATAGAGGCCTTCCAGCTTGGGAGGAAAGGGAATGGTGAAGGGCGAAGGGTGGTCAGGAGAGTTAAAATAGTCTCCTCAGTCTGTCTCCAAACTAAGGTGACAGAACTCTCAAGTCTAGGCTTGGTCAAACCATGCTCAGCCAAATGGAAAGGCAGAATGGAGGCATTCAGGGAGATTTCTCCAGTGTTTTCTTTCTCTCTCTCTCTTGCCCAGCCGCAATATGAGAAGCCGAGGGACAAGAAGATAAAGCAGACTCTCTGCAAAGGAATTGAGCTGAAACGACTTAAAATGGTGAGATACCCCATTTTGGCCCAAGCTTGGGAGAGCCTAAGTACCCACACTGTGCTGCTCTTGGTTGCCAGGCCAGTGACCTAGAAGGAGCCAGCAGGCCTAGCCCTGAGTTGAGCTGAGCCCAAGCTAAGCTGAGGCAGGCAGCAGAGTGGGAGAGCTTTCCCAGGAGAGCTGAAGCTTCTATTTTTCTGGTTTCTCAACCCTGGCAGGTGTTAAGAAACTTGTCACTCTTGAAGATACTCAAGAGCTCAAATCCTCGGATCCAAGACCTGCATAACCTGGCCAAAAGGTGTTGGAATTCACTGTTTAGAGTTCCAAAGATTCTCCACATTACCTCTGGGTGAGCTCGACCCACACATGGCCCCCAGGATGGACCCAATAGCTGTCATTACTGGGAGCAGGCATTGTGCTCACTTATTTTAGGGGATAAGTCTTAATTTTCACAAGGACTCTTGAGAAAGGTATTTCTTAGCTCTGTTTTACTGATGGAGAGCCGAGGCTCAAGTGCTCACATTCAGTTAACTGAACCGGTAAGTTGCAGAGCTAGGATTTGAAGCCATTCCTGGCTGATATCAGAGGTGTGGTCATAACAATGGTTATCATCTAACTATAGGCCTAACCTCCACCTGGGCACCAAGTGCAAGGGGTCACTCCTCCTTCCCACTTCCAAGTCCACATACCCCCAGAGGTTCACCTGCAGACTGGCCCCTAAAGTCCAAGGACTAGTTAATCTTGCTGAGGCTCAATTTCCTCATCTGTCACATCAGAATATTAAGAAAGCTAACTTTTATTAAGTGCCTGCTAAGAGCCAGCTACTGTGCTGAGCACTTTATGGGGATTTTCCCATTCAGTTTATTCTTTACAGCAGTCCTATTAGGTAGATAGAATTATCCCAGTTTTATAGATAAGAAAACTAAGGTTCTGAGAGGTTACATTTCTTGCCTAAATCACACAGATGCTAAGAGGCAGAGAAGTAAAGCCTGTGCTCTAGAACCCACTATGCTGCTTCCCTACCTCCTACTTTGCAGGAGTGAGCCTGACATAGAGTGGCACTCGATCAGTGGTGGCCACTGTTCTCATCAGCACTGCCATTATCGTGAGCCCAAGGCCTCACCTCTCTCCACACACACTCAGCTAGTATGGTCCTGACACCGGGGGTGCCCTGTGCCGGGGGTCCAATCTGCTGTGCTGTTTGGTGCTCTACTCCTTCTAGCACCTCTGTTAGCTCTACCTCTCTGGGCTCCTCTCTCTGATTTGGCCTCCAGATCAGGCAACCAGGAAATGTGGAGCCAAAAAAAGGGACCAGGATCATCTAGTCCCAGTTTCCCAACTTCTCAAAGCATTGGAACCTCTATCCTAAGCCCCAATTGTGTTGTTGGGGGTTTGAGGGGAGGTGTTCTACCCTATCCTACCCTTGGGCATGGGTAGAAGAGGAGAGAGAGGGCATTGAGACACTTCCTCAGAACCCTAAGGTTTCTTGGAACATAATTAAAAAAAAAAAAGTTCACCCTCTTAACTGAAGTCCAGGGAGACTGAGCCCTAATCTAGTGGCAGATTCAGACAATACACATTCCTAGATGTTCCTAACTACTAGTCATACCTTTTACCTTCCCAACCTCTCATACCTCTTCTGCCAATACTTACTACCTCCCCTACCCCCAAGCCTAGAGCCTCTAGGCAGTAGAGAAGTTTCTTTTCAGTCCCTCTCTGTCTTTCCTTAACAGGCTCCCCCTGAGCTGGCTGCACAGCAACCATCTCAGGGCTAGGCTAGAGGCCCAAGGCCTTAGTCCTGCTCTCCTGACTGCTTTCCCTCTCCCTGCCAGGGAAGACGATGTCTGCAACAAAGCGAAGCAAAATCATGAAGAGTTCCAGGAGACTAGGTGCCCCAAGGCAGAAGCAAAGTCTGAGAAATTAGAGTCTGTAGGGGAATCTAAGGAGACAAAGCCCAAAGAGAGGTCAAGGATGAGAAACAAGGCAAAGAGGTCCCCTAAAGCAATGCCATGGCAAGAACAGGTGGAGCCTGAGGTCCCAAGGACATTGATGAGTCATGGCCAGAGCACTGGAACCCGGAGGAGGCAACTACTCACTGAGGGCCCTCAAATAGTCGTCCTGAACACCAACCACCACAGAACCCCCATGGGAGACATGAAGCAGCGGGATGTAGCTGACCAGCAGGTCTGGTTTGAGGGGCTGCCCACACGAGTGCACCTTCCAGCTCCCCGGGTGATGTGCAGATCTTCCACTTTGCGCTGGGCTAAGCGCTGCTGCACCCGCTTCTGCTCTGCATCTCTTGAGCTGCCTATGTTCCGTTCATACAAGGTGTGTGCGACAATACCACTACAAGGCCAAAGTGAGATAAAGGCCCTGAATCAAGCCCAGAGCTGGGCCCTAGAGTTACATGGCTCAGATTCTGGAGCCTGGAGGGTGGTGCCGGAAGGCTCTGCCTTTATGCCCAGAGAGGGAGAAACCATTGACCAAGCCCACACAGCAGGGTAATGGCTAGGCTGAGGCCCCTCAGGATGCAACCAGAGGCTCTGGGGAAGGAAGGACATTTAAAGTATGGTTTCCGGGGTGGCTCATCTCATTGTCTGAAGGCCTTAGGAAAGGAGGAAATTGGTAGGGTAGTTTAAGGATTTCCAAAAGTGGGAGAAGAAAGTGGTTAAGTAGGGCTTTGCTCCATCCCATCCCCTCTTAGAACAGGTTTGATTTATTTCGGCTTGGAATGAAACAGTTCTTTGGGGGGGGGGAAGAAAATACTCCAGACCCTCAATGAAAGAACTGAAGTCCCATAAAAGGAAGGAGGTGACTATTCCCCGCTTCCAGCTTAAAGGGAGGCTCTTTGCCTTTAGCAAAAGCAGCATCTCAACCTGCCAGACTTCGCAGCACCCTTGTCCTTGCGCCCGCTCCCCAGACGACAGCGCCCCCTGGGGGCGGTCTTAGCACCTAACCCGAAGGTCTCTGTGCTCGCAGGTGATGTGACCCACTGCGGGAGCCGGAAGTGTGAGCAGAGCGGATGGATGATCACTGAATGAGATGAACGGGAGGGATGGGTGGGGAAATTCACGAGTCTACAAATAAAATCTCCCATATGCCACCGAAGAATACTACTGCAGACTCTGCCTGTTTGTCTAGAGCTGGGAAGGATAGAGGAAAGAGGCCTTGTGCAGAGGTGGGGAGGAAGGCTGTGTCGCGACTTCAGGCTTTCCTGACTCCCATCTCCAGGTCCCTAAGGTCAGTTTAGAACCCAACAAAGAAGCCAGCGAGCTGTACCCCTCCCCCACTCCGCGAGCGGGTTCCCTGAGTGGTGCATTCTTCTCTATGAAGTCAGAGAGGGGGAACGTTTGCCGTGTGCTTCCTGGGTACAATGCGCCTCATAATGGCCCTGCCACCCAAAGAGATGAGTAAACCGCAGCGCCGAGACCAAAAGTTAACTTGCCCCGGTTCACTCAGCTAGGAAAGTAGCAGGAACGAGGACTCAGTAACCTAAGTTTCCTGGCTGTTCCCCATCCCGTTTCCCCAAGAAAAATAAAGGCAAAATGAGAGCCTGCCCAGTAGTCATGGGGCGGGTGGAGTAGCCCCAGCATCCGGTGAGTCCGGCACACGCATTGCGACCTGATTATTGATGCTTCTGATGTCATTAAATGGGTGTCAGCTGGGCCTCCAACGTGCCCCTTCTGGGTCCCAGGTCACAGAAAGCTTCAGGTCAGAGGTAGTACTGCTCCGGAGTGACTTGGCATGCCCACCCTCAACTCCAAGCCTTGGCGACCCCACGAGGTTGGGGTCACCCCTGTCAGTAGTAGTCACAGGGCCCTGAACACTCAATGGGAGAGAGAAAAGTCAAGTGGGCCTGAGTTTTCTCTGGAGGTCTCCCGGAGACTCCAGGCTGCAGGGAGCGGGCGCCCTCCTGCCCTGCAGGAGAGCAGCGACGCCACCGAGGGGCGGCAGAGCCCTCCCGGAGGTCTTCAGGACAGTGATGAGGTCTCCAGTTGGGGAAAGGGGGAGGACAATCGCCAGGCTCCCTCTTATCCCACCGGCTCGCATCGCTCCTCCACACTGGTGCTCGGCTGAATGACTAGGCGGAGCCAGGGCCCGGGGATTCTCCGCGCCGCGCAGCTGCGGCTCAGCCCCGGCACGGCCAGGCGGCCTCCAGCTCCTGCTGAGCGCTCTCCACCGTTTGCGGGGCTCCCAGCCCCGCGCGATCTTCACGCGGAACCCCACTACATGCGAACCCCCAAGCTGCCACCCTGCTATTCTCGCCACTGTCCGTGCAACCTCCACCCCAGCAACCTCCCAGAAGTCTTTCCGCTCAGCTTGCACTCCAGGCCATTTCCTAAGTAGTGTCCATGAGTTCCCTCGCAGGACTCATCAATCTCATCAACCTTTGAAAATACTTTCATTCCATTAACCTTTGCATGACTTGTCTTCCGGGCGCTTTAGGGGGCAGTCAGGGCAGCACCCTCCCAACCAAAAAATCAAAACCTCTCTAGGGAGTCTGCTGCTCTAGTCTTCCTGGGAACCCCAGGCATGAATGGAGTGGGCCTGGGTGAGATTGGCAGCTTCTGCCTTGCCCCACAGAGAAGTAGAGTTGGGGGCCCGCTGCCCAGGGGGAATGCCACCAAGTATGGGGTAGGGGGTTGTGAGATGAGGCTGGGACCCAGCATGGGCAGGGGAACTAAGATTGCAGGCCTGAAGGTGAGTGGCTCCCAGCAGTATACTACTTACAGCCTTTTATTCCCATCTACCCTGGGATTTATGCCTCTGGAGACCTGCCTCCCACAATCGCACAAATGGGGTCTCCCCATTACCACCCTCCATTTGTTTAACCGCTTCAATATGAGGCTCCTCTTCTAGGCTCTGTAAGACTCTGATTTGGAGAGAAAGTTACCCAGAAGTGGCTCCCTAACAATTGGGAAAAAAATTGAAGTGTTTCAGTGTATATTGAGTTACTTTTACCAAGTCACATGACCCCTCTTAGCCTATTTCATCTGTTTATGAAATAGGGATACTAATTCCCCTTTTCAGAGGGTTTTAAGCAAACAGGCTTGATGCCAGTCTGTGGGCTGTTGAAAAGGTGTTGGGTTTTTCCCCACATCTCTTCCCTGGCCCTTTGCTAGATATAAGAAAGCTCTGTGGCCAGTACTGGCCCTGTTTCTCACTAAATGAGCAGCTGCCTACCTGCCCACTAGGGAGCTCGCTGCTTGTTAACAAGCCAAGCAAATGTTCACATTAACAAGCTTTTGCTAAAATGGCATCTGGATTCCCAAGACTGTCCCTTTCCCAATTGTCTGGACCACATAATTCTTAAACACAATTAGAACATGAAAAGAAGACAAGACTTTTGAGGCAGACAGGCTTAGCTTTTCATCAGCTGTGTAATGTTGGAAGTTGTTTAGTCCCCAATCTTCAGTTTGTCTGCAAAATGTGGACAATAAGGGTGCCCATCTCGTTGGATTAAGAGAGGATACATATAAATCGCTCTGCAGTGGATGGCAGATAGGAGCTTAATAACTGGTAGTGGTACCTAGATCATAGGCAAGCTTACTCCCTGTCTAACATTTGAAAACAATGAGATGTAGAAGAAAGGCGTCTCTTCTGTAAAATGAAGATTGGGGGAATGGGGGGATGGGCACAGTAGTCTGATAACTATAACTGCCTACAATTATGGGTCACTTTCAAAGTGCCAGAGACTGTGCAAAGTGCTTTACATGTGACATCTCACTGAGTCCTTACAGTAACCCAGGAAAATAAGTATAGTAACACTATGTGACATTATCCTATTTTACACATGAGGAATCTGAGGACCTTCCCAGGTAGAGACAAGGATTAAAACTCCCAGCTCCCATCTTGGCACCTGTGGCTCAAGCGGCTAAGGCGCCAGCCACATACACCTGAGCTGGTGGGTTTGAATCCAGCCCAGGCCCCAACAATGCCGGCTGCAACCAAAAAATAGCCAGGCATTGTGGTGGGTGCCTGTAGTCCCAGCTACTTGGGAGGCAGAGGCAGGAGAATCGCTTGAGCCCAGGAGTTGGAGGTTGCTGTGAGCTGGGATGTCATAGTACTCTATCCAGGGCAACAGCTTGAGGCTCTGTCTCAAAAAAAAAAAAAAAAAAAAACACCTCTCAGCTCCCTCTACTCTCTCCTGCCTCAGTGCTGTTTTTACTATCCTTTACCATTTTCCTAAAGAAAACCTAAAGCAAGACAGTGGCTTTTAATCTCCTCTCCACAGAGTTCTCCTGTGCCCTGAATTCATCCTTTCTCACCCTTCCCTACTTCCCTAGAGGCCCTGCCCATGAGGCTCTGTGGTCCCTGGGCTGTAGGTACAGGGACATGTTCCACATCTGTGTACTGACTGCTCTCTGGGCAAAGGCATAAAGAAAGGAACCCAAGGGAACTCCTGTCTAAGGGCACCTGGAGCTTCCCACTCCACCCTGTGTGCCAGTTGCCATCCTGGCTCCCATTTGGCCCTGATTTGGACAGGGCTGCCTAGAGCTAGGGGTTAAAGCTACAATTTCTGACCATAGCTTTGGATCATCCTTTGGAAAAATGTTTTCTATGTTCCTTCAATCACTTGAAAAATACCTGGCCATATTTAATGTACTATCAGCTTTTCTTAGAAAACTAGAAATGCTAATAAAGTGCTTTTCATCCTTCATATTTAAAACAGGATGAGAAGTTATGATTATAAGGTGATAGTCTAACCAAACATTCTTAGCTACTGACCTCTTCAGAATGACTTTTTTTTTTTGAGACACAGTCTCACTTTGCCCACCTCAGTAGAGTGCCATGGCATCACAGCTCATAGCAACTCAAACTATTGGGCTCAAGCAATTCTCTTGCCTCAGCCTCCCAAGTCGATGGGACTACAGGCACCCACCACAACACCTGGCTATTTTTGGAGACAAAGCCTCAGTCTGACTCAGGCTGGTCTTGAACCTGGGAGCTCAGGCAATCCACCTGCCTTGGCCTTCCAAGTGCAGGTGTGAGCCACCATGCCCGGCTCAGAATAAGCTTATTAATGTCACTACCAGGGCCCAAATCTTGGGCTCCTAAATCCTCTGTCAGCTCCAACAAGTTTAGAGTTTCCTCATCTGTAAGACAGGGATGATGTCATTTCATACTTCAAAGTGTTGTGAAGACTGGCAGAGAAAACATAAAGCCCTTAGCCCACGGCTGAATACCTATTAAGCACCCAATAGATGTCATAAATGGCAACATGTCACACTGCTATTGCCCAGTCCTGGCGGGAAGTCACCTCTAAAAACTGCTGTTACTTCAGAAATCATAAAAATCTCATTAAGGCACATTTCTGATCTCCAAATGTCACTCAGCTCAGCTGCTACAGTATTGGAAAAAAAATTGGCTCCCTAACGTTCAGAAGTTTCCAGAAATTAAGTTAACACTCATGGTAAAGAGATCTGTCATGATCACAAACAATATGCAGAAAAACAGGCACAAGCCCTTGAAGGAAATCCCAGAGGTATTCCAACCACAGCTGACCAAGGGAGACAGAAGCCACATGATGTGCATTCTGATGCCTTTCAAAACAAAGTTAGGTATATGTCTGTAGACTTTGTGTTGTCTAGGGGGAAATCCACCTACCCAGGGAAAGTCATGCCAGCTGGCCTTACCTCCTAGACCTTGCAGCCAGGACTACAGTGTCCCATTAACAAGCTTCTGCCTTCCAGCCTGGCCAGAGCCCCTTGAGTTACTGAGGTGCCTCACCCCAGCACTTTCCCAGTCTCTCTGCCCAGTCATATTCACCCCTAAACCTTCATCCTGTCAGCTTCAATTCACTTCTCTACTCTGCAGGGCTGAGAGCTAGGTTAGAAAGGCTTCTAAGGCTGGGCAAGGTGGCTCACACCTGTAATCCTAGCAGAGGTGGGTGGATTGCCTGAGCCCCCAGTTCAAGCTCACAGGTTCTGGTCAGTCTGAGCCAGAGCGAGACCTGATCTCTATAAAATAGCCGGGCGGGTGGCGCCTATGGCTCAAAGGGGAAGGGCACCGGTCCCATATGCCAAGGGTGACGGGTTCAAACCCAGCCCTGGCCAAAAACCACACACACAAAAATAAATAAGTAAATAAAAAAAATAATAAAAATAAAAAATAAAAATAAAAAATAGCCGGGCATTGTAGTGGGTGCCTGTAGTCCCAGATACTCCAGAGGCTCAGGCAAGAGAATCGCTTGAGCCCAGGAGTTTGAGGTTGCTGTGAGCTATGATGCCACAGCTCTCTACCGACGGCAAAAGCTTCCTAGAGTGACAGCTAAAGTCATCTGTGTTGGCCGGGTGCAGCAGCTCACACTTATAATCCTAGCACTCTGAGAGGCCCGGGTGGGAGAATCTTTTGAAGTCAAGAGTTTGAGACCAGCCTGAACAAGAGTGAAACTCAGTCTTACAAAAAATAGAAAAAAATTGGCCTTGTATTCTGGCATGTGCCTGTAGTTCTGGCTACTTGGGAGGCTGAGGCAGGAGGATTGTATGAGCTCAAGAATTTGAGTTGCAGTGAGCTAGATGATGCCACCGCATTCTAGCCTGTATGACCAAGTGAGACTTTCTCTCAATTAAAAAGCAAAAACAAACAAACATAAAGCCTCATCTGTGTAGCCTTAACACTGAAAGCTAAAAACTAATGGCTCTCTTAGGCAACCTCCAGAGAAGTCAAAGAGGAACAGTGATTTCAATGCAGGAGCGAGTCTAGACCAGGGTACTCCATTGCCCATGTTCAGGAACCATGAGCAGGTGGGAAAGGAATTTCAAGAGTCAAGGATGTTCATTGGAGGTATAATTAAGGAGGCTGCAAATGGTGGGGGAGGGACCCAAGTATTTCCTACTGTTAGTATTTTACCAAATGGAGGAAGGACTCTGGGGTCCAGGAAAGGAAAAGGTGGCCTAAGGATTATTTATAGGTCCCTTGTCTGGCTGTGATCTCTCTCAGCCTCAACCATAGCATTACAAAGTAAGTATAGGCAGAACCATGGAAAATACTGTATTTAGGTAACATAGGAAAGACAACTGCAAGCCCCTCATAAGAGGAAACTCTACCCTAAAGAAAAATCTTAGCAGCAAATTCCTATCTCCCTCAATCCATTATCAGTCCAGCCCAGGTTGGAAGTTTGGGCTTCTTGTCTCTGGGTACCCATCTCTGCCTTCCCACCACAGAATTTCAAATAAGGCAGGAAAAACAACAGGATCCAATGGGAGCTGGGTTGCCTGGTCAATAGACAACAGGCATTGTCTCTGATGAGGGTTAAAACAAGATTCTTCTTTGGGTTCTATGGCTTGCTGTGTTGAGAACTGGCAGCAGGGTGGGGACTCAGTAGAGCAATCTGGAAGAAAGTCATGGTTCTTGGATGCACACTCACATCCGCGTAACAGGACACAGGTTGTGCGTTTTCCTTGTGCTTGATACCTCCATCTGCCATTCTCTCCCTGACAGCAGCCTAATACATTACACCTACATTTCTTTCCGTGGCTATGGATCCAGAAACCAAGTGTTTATCCAAACTGAACTGCTGTGGTTTGGGAATATGGCAAAGGTAACAGCTGTCCCAGGGAGGTAAGACAGATGATCAGAAGAGTGGTTTGCTCCAATCAGATATCCTTGATTTTTTT
>CAUYPK010086039.1:0-22519 GCA_963574355.1 Loris lydekkerianus | reverse complement strand
TTTTTTCCCTTACAAGTTTTTGATGGTGCTGTTAACTTTTATGCCATGACCATCTAATAAGTCTGACAGTGTGAGACTCTTTTTTTTTTTTTTTTTTTTTTTTTTTTTGAGACAGAGTTTATGTTCTTATATTTTTGAGATGTGTATTTAATGGTTTTCTTCCTGGGATTGACCTAAAATTGTCTTTTACTTTGTGTATTTTAGCTATTTTATTTTAAAATAATAGTTCGAAAGTCTTAGGGTGTATCTTGATATATAGAAGGATAAGTCATTTTTGAAGAAAAAGTAATATATTTTAATTTTAGGTACAGATATTTGATCCCAAGTTCAGTATTTCATCATTTTCTTTTTTATGTGCTCATATAAATTTTAAAAAAGCATACAAGTAGTGCCCTCTTACCTGCAAGGGATAGGTTCCAAGACCCCCAGATATAAGAATATAAGAATATAAGAAGCCTGAGACTGCATGTAATATCCAACTTTGTAAATACTATGTCCTTTCCTATACATGCATACATAAAGTTTAATTTACAAATTAGGAACAGCAAGAGATTACCAGCAATAATAAAATAAAACAATTATGTCAATATACTATGTTAAAAGTTATGTGAATGTTTTCTTGCTCTCCAAATATCTCCTTGTATTATTCTTATTGTGATGATATAGGATAAAATGCTTATGTGATAAAATGAAGTGAGGTGAATGACTTAGGCATTGTGGCAGTGACAAAGCAGTATTAGGTACTACTCATCTTCCAGTAAGTCATCAGGAGGATATCTGTTTCTGGTGATCCTGGATTTTTGAGCCATGATGTCAGTGGTTGGATGTCAGAAGTAGGTGATGTCAATGGTTGGGGTATCCTCAACAGTTGAAGGCCTTTGGGCCAAAACCTTTAAGAAGAAAATTGCAATCAGAAGTGGTTGTGTCTTTTTAACTTAATGTGTTGCTGCAGAAGTTATGATCCTTCAGTGATCACATACGTGACTTTAATGCTGATTCCATCCAAGAATTATATTGCATATTTTTGTCCTTCAATATTTATGTACTGTATATACTAGAGTATAAGCCAAGTATTTTCGGCACAAAATTTGTGTTGAGTTCAGGTTTTTCGGCACAAATTTTGTGCCGAAAAACTCGGCTTATACTCGAGTATATACGGTAATTTGAAACATTTTGGCGAATTTCACTAATGTCCACATAGCAGGTTCTGCTTAGGTTTCTTGTTCATCTTTCTCTTCACTGTAGGTAATTCCACAAGTTCTTTAATTCCTTACTTGCTACCCTTCTCTGTGGCCTTCAGTATGTTCTTCACCTTCATCAAACATGTTGGCAGGTCCTCCTCCACTAACTTGTCTTGATGCAGCCTCTGCAGCAGTTTTTATATGATGCAGTCCAAACCTATTCCTGCATCTGTGCAACATCCCTTACTTGCAGTAAGTAGGTTGGTGTCACTCATTTCAGGGGATCCCTTGCTGAAGTCTTTGTATAGGCTGAATATTTTCTGATGGCACACATTGCCATCAGTCAGAACATATTTTCTGTTCATGTCTTCCACCAACACTTTCAATGTCTTTTCCATCTTAACTAAGCACTTATCACACACTGTGGCCTAAACTTTTGCAGTTTGAGGTGCAGCAGCAAAACTTATGTGAATTTCTGTTTCTGTCTTCACAATCTCACAGACAGCAGATTCATTCTTACTGTTGGTATTAGCAACATCAGCATGTAATTTTTTTTTTTTTAAGTTGAGAATTTACACCTTTTCCCTTAAAGCATTTTAAGACTCCTCTTTGGCATATACTAATTACCAGCATCAGTATTCTCACACATTGAGGCCATCATTAAGTAAAATAAGGGTTACCTGAACACAAACACTATGATGCCACAGCATAACTGAGATTGCTTCTAAGTTACTAGCAAGTGGGTAGCACATAGAGCATGGATATGCTGGACAAAGGCATGATTCATGTCCCAGATGGGACAGAGTGAGACACGGCATGAGATCTCTTCATGCTTTTCAGAATAGTGCTCAATTTTAAGTTTGTGAAGAATTTCTGGAATTTTCCATTTAATATTTTCGAAGTCTAGTTGACCACGGGGAACTGAAATGGTGGAAAGCAAAACCACAAATAAGGGGTAACTACTGTAGTCTCTTATTTTAGGTAATCAAGTGTTTATTTTTCATGGTTCATTTGTGCAGTGCTATGTATTTCCAGCTTAGTTGTACTGTAGCATTCTTGATCCAAGTGCTGATCTTTTTTTGTCAGAAATGAATACCTGTTGCAGATTGACTCTAAGCTAGGCCAGTGCCAGGGAGTGGAGTTACGCTGAGTGGACCTTGGCTCTAGAGAATCGGTTTCTTAGTCCACTTTTACTTTCTTCAACTGTGGAGTAAGAAGTGTATAAAGATGGGAGACAATATCTGGATAGACAACTTTCTGGTAATATTTGATGACATGTCTCAGTTAAAATAGAGGTGGTTAGAAATGGACCCTTGTTACTAAACAGGTTACAAATATAAATATCAGTGGGTCTCTGAAATAGAAGGTATATCATTTTGTCTTTGTTACATATAAGTCTAATATAATGTAAATATAACTTGTTATAGTCATGTTATAATAATTTCTACTTCTTATCTCTTTTGTTAAAGTCTTTTCTGATGTTTCTCTGTTCCCCATCTTCTCCTACTCCGTGTCAATATTTCTTCATGCTGTCCTTAAGAAAAATAGTTGGTACTCCATTTTGGGCTTTTTATTGTTTTATTATATTTTGGATCAGATTTCTCTCCCTAATGAAATTTTAACCAATGCTTTCTTTCTTTTTTTTTTTTTTTTTGTAAGAGACAGAGTCTTACTTTGTCGCCCTCGGTAGAGTTCTGTGGCGTCACAGCTCACAGCAACCTCCAGCTCTTGGGCTTAAGCGATTCTCTTGCCTCAGCCTCCTGAGTAGCTGGAACTACAGGTTCCCTCCACAACGCCCGGCTATTCTTTTGTTGCAGTTTGGCCAGGGCTGGTCTATGGGGCTATTTTTTGTTGCAGTTTGGCCACCCGTGGTATATGGGGCTGGCGCCCTACTCACTGAGCCACAGGCGCTGTCCAGCCAATGCTTGCTTTCTAGTCCTCATCATCCTGAAACATAAGTATTTTGCTTGGTTGCTCACTCTAGAATTCCCATTGGGTGGGAAAGGCTCTCCTGGACAACTCCCCTTTGTTGGCCCTGAGAACAGTGCCCATAAAGGTCTAAAGGCCTGTCATCTCACTCTTCAGACCATTGATTTCCTGCCCAAAGAAGGGCACAGCAAGGTGCCATCTTTTATTGATGTGGTATCTGAAGCAGTGAGGGATGGCAGATGTTTGAAGGTGATTTCATGAATCCTGGTAGGTACTGCAGCTGCCAGAGTCCTGGGTAACAGTGTGAAGGGCCCATGTTTTCTGAGAAGTCAGGGGGCTTTCCGATGGGCATTGCAAATGTTTGCTGTACTCTTGGCCAGGAGTTTTTTTGAGTCAGCCTTCCATGAACCACCCCAAGGCTGACATACAGGGAAGAAAGCAAGTCTCAGGAAACCTCTCATATGTCAGTGTGCCTGAAATTGAGCTAATGCTTGGAGAACCCCCTTTTCTAATGTTATAGCAAATGCTAGGAGGTAGCTTGGGGACACTAACCTGGAATGTGGAAGTTGACATTTGTTTACATTTGACCGCAGGCTGGGTTACTTATAGGGGATGGTGTGGGTTTCCTCTCCCTTTGCCCCTGCCTTCCAAGGGCTTATATGCTCACTCCTACTCTCCCTAGGGTTTCCTGGGGAAGTGGGTGGCTTAGGACCTTAAGAGAGAACCTTAAAAAAGAAACCAAAAAGCTATTCTTTTTCTTTTTTCTTTTGTAGCTTTTTTTTTTTTTTTAAATTAAATCATAGCTGTGTACATTGATATGATCATGGGGCATCATACACTAGCTTCATATACTGTTTGACACGTTTTCATCACACTGGTCAACACAGCCTTTCCGGCATTCTCCCAGTTATTGTGCCAAGACATCATTTTTAAAGGCAGGCAGTGCGATCCAAGGAAAATGGCTTCTAGAGTCAAACAGTTCTGGGTGGAGTATAGGCCCTGCAGCCTTTTCCTTAAGGGGTTGTTATGGGCTGAATTATGTCTCCTCTAATTCCTAGGTTGAAGTCCTAGCTTCCAGTACCTCAAAATGTGACTGTATTTGGAGACAGGGCCTTTAAAGAAGTTATCAAATTAAAATGAGGCTATTAGGGTGGACCCTAACCCAGTCTGGTTAATGTCTCCATAAGAAGAGATTAGGACACACAGACACAAAGGATGCATATGCACAGAGGAAGGGCCATGTGAGGAAAGAGTGAACAGGTGGCTTTCTGCAAGCCAAGGAGAGAGGCCTTTAGGAGAAACCATATGTACCTTGATCTTCAATTTGAGCCTCAAGAACTGTGAGGTAATGAATTTCTATTACTTAAGCCCCCTAATCTGTGGCACTTCGTTATAGCAGCCCCAGATGACTAATACCGGGGCTTTCAGCAAGTCAAGTCCTCTGATTTTGCTGCTCTGAAGACGGCCACCATCCTTGACTTTCTGAGTTGATATGAGGAATGACATAGTGCCTACCTTATAGTAAGTGCTCACAGATGGCAATGGTATTGGCAATCGGAGTCATTTACTAATGTGATGATAGAAATCTCTGCTCTCCCTCCAATCCAAGTTTTCTGGACCAGCTTTTTCCCCCAAAAACTTTTAAGTCTTTCTCAAATAGAGTTGCAAAGAACTTGTAGAATCAGAGAAGGTGGGTCCTTTGTGGATTTTGTAGACAATGAAGTATTTTCTTTTGAGTAACACTTTTCATCCTTTTGATCTGTTAACATGCTGTTCCAAGTAAGTGTTTAGGATGAGGATTCTGCTGTTAGAATTGATTGGCATGATGCGAATACTTACTGTACCTAATAGCCATCATAGAAGATTACTTTGTTCTCATTTGTGACAAAGTACCACAGCTTGAGGGTTTAAATAACAGACATTTATCATCTCACTGTTCTGGAGGCTGGGCAGAACCCTCTGAGGGCTATGAGGGAGAACCTGTTCCATGCTTCTCTCTTCATTTCTGGTGGTTTGCTGGCCGTCTTTGGTTTGTAGATACATCACCCTGATCTCTGCCTTCATCTTTAAATGGTGTTCTCCTTATGTGCACGTCTCTGTGTCCAGATTTCCCCTTTTCATAAGGACGCTGTCCCCCAACTGACCCCATTTTTAGCTGATCATCTGCAAGAACCTTTTTCCAAATGAGGCCACATTCATAGGTACTGGGGAGTAGGACTTCACCATTTTTTAGGGATGGTCAACCTGTGACACCAATAATATTAGAACCTCACATGCTGTTTGTGTACCTCTACCTGTGGCCAGAAGCTTCCCAGAAATCCCCCTGCCTGATTTGCCATTCCTGCGTATCACAGGTTTCAGCTCAGAAGTTACCTCCTTGAGAGGCTTTCCCTGGCTCCCCTCGATATAGATTGATTGAATGAATGAAGTAGATTGCATAGTAAAATTAAAATATGATTGAGAATTATGCTGAGCATAATTTACCCTTAAACGCATGAGAGCTCTTCTCCACTCCACGTCAATGGTACTTGTAACTTTCTTGTATATGTTGGCTGTGTCCCCACCACAGATGCTATTTAAATATCATTTTGTGCTTGTGAATTGAGATGTCAGGCATCTTCCGAATGTCACGTTTCCTATTCTGTGTACAGAGCATGGCAAAGGGATCCAGTTTGTTGGATTTGGATTTTTTTGCAATGAATCACAAATTGATAATAATTTTATGATAATCCACAGAGCAAAACTGGCTAGACCCTTTCTCTGAAGGACATCTCATGACCAGGAAACCTATAAGTCGTGAGTAAGGAAAGCATTTACTAATGCTAGTTAATCCTTGCTGAAACAGCTAGGTGCTGTGCAGAATACATAAGCAGTATAGGCAATCACTGTGGCCTCCAGAACCACACAATTCGTATCAGGCAGTTGAAAGATACATAATATATGTAAAGTTGTGTGAGAATGTGTAGCATGGAAATTAAGAAGAAGGGCTTGTTGTGGACCAGAGTGATCAAGGAAGGCTTTACAAAAGTGCTTATCTAGGATGTGCCTCAAAGAGAGACCCCAGAAGAGGAAAGAGAATCCCAGCTCAAGATAATGTTAACATATTATCCTTAAGAAAGTTATAATATAATAGGAAACTATTTGGAACATTCTAAATGTCTATCAATTTACGATGTGGAAGTTAGAGTACATTCAGACAGTGGAAATACTCTACAGCCAGAAAAAAGAATGAAAATGCTTTTGCCTGCTGTAGAAAGACCTCCAAAATATAGAAAGTAAGAAAAAGAAGGCTCAGGATAGTGTAAATTGTATGCTAACATATATTTGCTTAAAGAAACTGAAAGTTGCCCAAGAAACTTCATGACCTAGGAGTGGTGGTAGTAATGACCTGGAAGTGATAGACTGGGAGAGTAAGAGCTAGAGTGTATGTGTGTGTGTATGAGATCTGAATGACATAAATGTATCCTATTAATGGTAGAAAGGTATGACCACAGGCAATGCTTTTGTACCCCTTAAATTCTTTGCCTTGTTGGGACATAATGTATTAGACACCCCAGAGGTCAGCTCTTGCATTTGTCCATTCCCTTGACCAGCTTTTCACTTTTGTTGGTTATCAATAGGAAGGTTTCAAACATAATACACAATAGAGGGACTAGTCTGGTGAACTCATTTGTAACCATCATCTCGCTTCAGTAATTCTCATATGCTGGCCGATCTGGTTTTGTTGGTTCTCTCTCCTCCTTATTTCTTCCCCTTCTGATTGCATTACTTAGAATTATGACTGTGACCTCCTGAGTCCCATCATAGCCCCAGAGTAAATTAAATGCTTGAGGTAGAGAAAGCTTCTTTTAACAGAATTTGTCTTATTCCATTAATCTTTTAAATTTTTTTTTTTGTTTGTTTACAATTTCAGCTGGCTTTCACTCTTCTTAGTTTGAAGTTGTTTTTTTTTTTTTTAATTTTCTTTTTTTTCCTTTCTTCCTTTAGTGATTCTCTTGCCCTTTGCCTCCCAAGTAGCTGGGATTACAGGTTCCCGCCACAATGCCTGGCTTTTTTTTTTTTTTTTTTTTGGTAGAGATGGGGTTTCACTCTGGCTTACTCCTGCTCATACTGGTCCTGAACCTCTGAGCTCAGGAAATCCACCCGCCTCGGCCTCCCACAGCACTGGGACTACAGGCATGAGTCACCACGCCCAGCCAATCTTTTGAGTTTTTAATTGCAGTTAAAAACACATAACTACAACTCACATGTTTGTTAATCTTGTTTAACTTTCCTTAAATTAAAAAAAAAAATTATAGTAAAACATGTAACATAAAAATTACCATCCTTAGCCAGGTATTGTGGCGGGCACCTGTAGTCCCAGTTACTTGGGAGGCTGAGGCAAGAGACTCGCCTAAGCCCAAGAGCTGAAGGTTGCTGTGAACTGTGATGCAACAGCACTCTACTGAGGGCGAAAAAGTGAGACTCTGTCTCTAAAAAAAAAAAAAAAAAAATTACCATCCTAACTATTTTTTTTTCTTTTTTTTAAGACAGGGTCTTGCTCTGTAGCTTGGGCTAGAGTGCAATGGTATCATCATAACTCACAGCAACCTCAAGTTCCTGGGCTCAAGTGATCTTCCTGCCTCAGCCTCCAGAGTAGCTCAGTCTATAGGCCATGATACCATGCCCAACTAATTTATCTATTTTTGGTAGGCATGGGGGTCTCAGCCTTGCTTGGGCTGGCCTTGAACTCCTGGCCTCAATCAATCCTCCCGTTTGGCCTCCTGGTGCTAGGATTATAGGCATGAGCCATTGCACCTGGCTCCATCTTAACTATTAAGTGTATGATTCAGTACTTTTAAGGAGATTTGTGTTGTACCACCAATCTCCAGAACTTTTTCATCTTGCAAAACTGAAACTACCCATTAAACAACAACATCTTATTTTCCCCTCCCCCAGCAACCACCATTCTACTCTCTGTCTCGAATTTGACTACTCCAGGTACCTCATATAAGTGGTATCATCTAGTATTTGTCCTTTTGTGACTGGCTTATTTTACTCAGCATAAGACCCTCAAAGTTTACCCATGTTGTAGCACAGGACAGGATTTTGCTTATTTTTAAGGCCAAATAATATTCTCTTATGTGAATATATCACATTTTGTTCATTCATTGCTGCATACTTGGGCCTACTTTACATTTTGCCCCATCTTGGAATATAGGGTTTTATGGCGGATAATAATTACTTTTTATTTATTTATTTTTTTTGAGACAGAGTCTCACTGTGTCGCCCTGGGTAGAGTGTCGTGGTGTCACAGCTCACAGCAACCTCCAACTCTTGGGCTTAAGCAATTCTATTGCCTCAGCCTTCCAAGTAGCTGGGACTACAGGTGCCAGCCAGCATGCCTGTCTATTTTTTTATTGCAGTGGTTTAGTTGGCCCGGACCGGCTTTGAACCTGCCACCCTTGGTGTATGTGGCTGGCGCTGTAACCACTGTGCTACAGGCGTCAAGCCTGATAATAATTTCATACCATAGCATCTATGATCCTCTAGTTACAACAATAATTCTGAGTGGTTTGAGATACTATACTTGATCTTAGCCAAAAGGCCGAGAAGCGATCTGAGTGGTTTGAGAATTTTTGTACCGAATATTTTGACTTGCAAAGACCAGCAAACCTTGACCAAGGGCAACTTTTTTCTGAAAGATCTTAATTGTGAATTTTGTCTCTTACTAGGCTAGATTATAAATTTATATAGACTAGAGCACAGGGCATGGTATCTTTCTTCACCCAGTACCTGGCATTGTGCTTGGTGCTGAGTGGGCATTCAGTAAATATTTATTATAGGAAGAGTGTTATTTTGTATATAGATAACTGTATCTGTGTCATTAGGGAGTTGAACCAGATGAATTCTAAGGCTGCCTTTGCTTCTAACAATGTTTGGGTTCATTATTAAATCTGATGATTAAAATTTCAGACTCTCTGGAGGAGTGGGGGAATGGGGGAGAAATATTTTTGGATAGGCATATTTTTTGTGACCCTCAAATTATACCACCGAGGTGGTCACCTATGAGTAGAACCATCTTAGGGTATAGTGTTTCTTAAAATAACATTCTGGGTTTGGGACTTCTTCTTTGTGTGGTATTATTCTTTGAATAACAACGAAGCTACCATTTTAGAAGTTATTTTAAGTTTAGCTTAATTGTGTACCACATTTCCTAGATATACATGGATAGAAAACATATCTCCTTTTGACATTATTATCTTTACAAAGAATCTCATGGAAACTCTTAGAGATAATCTTACCAGGAGAAGTCAAAGCAGTAAACAACTGAGGAAAATGAAGATTCTGGAATTAGAGATAAAAATGCTGATAAGAAAGGATGGAGGGAGATGTGATCTGGATATTGAATCTTGGTGATTTTCTGAACTTTGTGCTAGTTTGTGCAGTTTTATTTTAAGCCTAGTTTCCAAAAGTCTCTTGTTAGCAACCAGATGGTTGTCAAACAATTGATATGGGTTCATTTTAAGCCCATGTGGGGAACATAATGGCCTGGATTTTCCAGTAGAAGGATTTAGTAATTTTACTGGTCTTTGAATGCCAACAGGGATTTTTGGAAATTGAATTCCCCAATGTCTTGGAAGTAAAATCCTGGAAAATTGGAACCAATGAATTGATTTTGCATGATGTACTTGGGATATAAAATTCAGGATATGGATGAAGTTTGAAGTTTATTTCAGTTGCAAATGTCCAGTCTTAGAAGTGGTAAAACTTATTAAATTAGGTGAAGACTTTTTTAGTGTTTAAAGTTTTGAAATTTATTTTCTGAGGCTTGAGTTGATGAATCTGAATAGATATTTAGAATATACTATAATTTGATTTCCTATTTTCAGAGAGTTGTTCAAAATTTTAGGATCTGTGCATGTTTTCATTCATATCTTGGAAGTAAAACTTTGAGCTCATAGAATATAGTAGAATTTTGGTTATTAGAGGTTGGGAAAGGTTTAAGGGACAGGGAGAGGTTGGTTAACACATGTAAAATTATATGGGAGGAATAAGCTCTAGTGTTCTTGTTGTATGGTACTGTGGGGTGACTAGTTAGCAATTTATTGTATATTTTCAAATAGGAGAGAGGATCTTGAATGTTCCTAACACCAAAAAATGATAAATGTTTAAGGTTATGGATATGCTAATTATGCTAATTTGAGCCTTTACATTGTATATGTGTATTAAAATATCACTATCCCATCAATATGTCCAATTATTATTATTATTATTTTTTTTTTTTTTTAGAGGCAGAGTCTCACTTCATCACCCTCAGTAGAGTGGCATGGCATCACAGCTTACAGCAACCTCCAACTCCTGGGCTTAGGCAATTCTCTTGCCTCAGCCTCCCGAGTAGCTGGGACTATAGGCGCCCGCTACAATGCCCATCTATTTTTTGTTGTGGCTGGGGCTGGGTTTGAACCAGCCACCCGTGGTATATGGGGCCCGCGCCCTATCCTCTGATCCACAGGCATCGCAATATGTACAATTATTATGTGTTAATTAAAAAAAACTCCGAGGCCAGGCATGGTGGCTCATGCCTATAATCCCAGCAACTTGGGAGGCTGAGGTGAGAGGATCACTTGAGCTCAGAAGTTCAGTAACAACCTGGGCAACATAGCAAGACCCTTTTTCTACAAAATTAAAAAAAAATAGCCAGGCGTGGTGGCATGTATCTGTTGCCCCAACCACTCACGAGGCTGGGGCAGGAAGGTCACTTGAGCCCAGGAGTATGAAATTACAGTGTTATGATGTTACAGAGCTATGATGATGGCACCACACTCTAGGCAGAGTGACAGAGCAAGACCTCGTCTCAAAAAAACTCTACAACTCTAGAGTCATTTAAAATGGTTTTTAAAGGAAAAAAAAAATGCTTAAAGCAGGATTTACAATGAGAAAAAGGATTATGGCTTGTCTCCAGGATCGGCAAACCTCAATGGTCTGTTTTTGAACTGGAGAGAGGCATCAGTGAGTGCTGAAGGGTGCTAGTGACCATCACATTGTGTTACTGAAACAATTAAAAAGGGAGTCAAGGTCTGTTTCAAAGAGGCTCATGACCCATCAGAGTAAAGATAAGGTAATGGTAAAGTGTGGCTGTGCTGTGCAGAGGCATTCTTTCAGATGCTCTCTTAATTGGTATTCATTCTTCAGAATGTCACTAGGTGTTTCCAGAAGGATCCTGTCTTGCAAAACATGCCACAGGATCTCTGTTTTGGTGTGTATATGTACAAGGCCTAACTTTCTTCTCCTCTGCTCCTGATGCCTCTGCTGGCCTGTGTCTGGCTGTCTTGGGTAGTGAAGCTCCTGGCAGATCCAGACCTGGAGGCCTGGAAGTTGGTGGGTGGATTAGTTTCCTGCATCTGCCATAACAAATGACCACTAACTGTGTGGGCAAAAACAATAAAAAATTATTTTCTCACAGTTCTGGAGGCCAGAATTCCAAAATCAAGGTGCCCACCAATGATTCTAGAGTGGAAAGTAGAATCCATTCCTTGTCTCTCACAGCTTCTGGTGGCTCCTGGCTTTCCTTGGCCACATCATACCAATCCCTACTTCTATCTTCACATCGCCTTCTCCTCCGTCTTCTCTTTGTGTCTCATATGAGGACACTTATTGTTGGATTTAGGGACCCCCACCTAGATAATCTAAAATGATCTCTCTACCTCGAGATCCTTAACTACATCGCCAAACAAAATCACATTTACTAGTTCTGCCAATTAGAATGTTGATCTATTTTGGGGGATTGCCATTCAATCCACTATAGTGGGAATACTAAATCAGGATGGAGCCTTGAAAAGGAAGAAGAGGGACAAAATCCTTCATTTGTGATGCTCTTGATTTTTTTTCTTAGAGATAGGATCTTGCTCTGTTCCCTAGGCTGGAGTGCAGTGGCGTAATCCTTGCTCACTGCAGCCTCAAATTCCTGGGCTCAAGTGATCTTCCTGCCTCAGCCTCCCTTGGTAGCTGTGACCACAGGTGTGTGCCACCATGTCTGCCTAATTAGAGACAGGACCTTGCTTTTCAGGCTATTTTCTGACTTCTGGCCTTAAGTGATCTTCCCACCTTGACCTCCTTGAGTAGCTGGGATTATAGGTGTGAGCTGTTGTACCTGGCTATCAGTCACACAGTAAAATAGCTGGTATTTATATTTACTTATTTAATTATTTTTATTGTGGTAAAATATGTATAACATAAAATTTATCGTTCTAACCATTTTGAGTGTATGGTTTTGTGGCATGGTATATTCATATTGTTTTACAGCCATCATTTCCATTCTTTTCCCAAATATTTTTTGTCTTCCCAAACTGAAACTATGTACCCATTCATTAAACACACACTTGCCTTTCTCCTCTTCCCCCAGATATTATTGTTTCTAAGTTCTTTAAATTATTTTAGAAGTGCTAGGTGATAAGTTTTTAAACTTGGTCATTTAAAAAATATAAAAATTAACTTATTTAGGCATATTTTACTTATCATATTATTCACTCTTTTCAAGTATGTAGCTCAATGATTTTTAGTAAATTTACCCAGTTGTGTAATGATGTCCATAAAATTCTTAGAACAATTTTATCACCCCAATAACATTCTTCATTCCCATTTGTAGTTAATTCTTATTCCCACTCCTAACCCCACTGTCTGTCTTTATAGAGCTGCCTTTTCTAGATGTTTTATATAAAGTTTTATTTAAAACAAATATATTTCTGATTACAAAATACAGAGAAATATAATCCTATCTCCTGGAGCTTATTAGAAATGTAGGATCTGCATTTTAACAAGATCCCTTAGAGATTCTTATACATATTAGACTAGTAGAACACTGACAAATTGTATCTACTATATGGATCCTTTGTCTGCTTAATAAGCATATATTATGAATGTTTTCCCCAAATTATTAAATCTCTTCTGACAACATTTTAAATCCCATTGTAAAAATATGCCACAATATTTAACCAGCCCCTTCATGGCAGACATTGGGTTTCCCATCTTTTTTGTCCATGAAAATAAAACTGTGGTGATCATTTTTGTATATAAATCTTTAGGCATAGATAGCTTCATATCCACTGTATCAATAATTTCATTTCCAGGAATTTATTCTAAGTCAGTCATTATAGATAAGCTTCTAAAATTTAGAAGGTTCATATAAATGTTGATCAATGTAGTTCATCATGTAAAGCACCGTTTTCTTGGAAACCAGACCTAGAGCCAAGGAGATAGTGGGAAATCCAGACCCCCAACATGCGATTTTAGAGCATCTTACTAAATCTCACCTCCATATTCTTTTTTTTATTATTAAATCATAGCTGTTCACCTCCATATTCTTGAGCATTAGTTCCATTATTGAATGAAATGAATGAATACGTGAATGAATGAATGACTATATGAAAATGTCACCAAAAGGCAAGGTAGAGGTTGTTGTTAGTTACTAAGTAGCAGTGAAATAGAAAGGGGTGGATGCTGGACCTGCATGCAATAACTTTCTCATCTGTTGTAACTCTATACTCACTAAACTTCCAGCCTCCACTTGTCAGTTCTATGCTTGCTAGCAGCCCCTGCTGCTTAAATACTCTGCAGCTCATTACTCCTCATAAGTGGGGAGTCATGGTCATGGGAGTGACAGTAACCTCCTCAGACCACACTGACTGAGCTTTTGATGCCATTTTCCCACTTTCCACAAGGATTGTAGTCTCTTAAGTATTTACTGGTCTCCCTGGTTCCTAGATCTTTGGGGGGTGTGTGTATGAGGAAATCTGGGCTTATAAATCTGTCTCATATTTGCCCCATTATCAGGGTCATTACGTTGAGGAGGGATTGATTGTGTTCAAGAGGGTTAGTCTGAATTTTCCTGTTTCATTTTTACCACTGCCTTGTTCTCTGAGCTTTCCACTGCTATAATATTTCCTGGGTGAAAAACAGCTCTTTTTTTTTTTTTTCCCCTGAGGGTAGGGAAGGGTAGGTTGTGCAAGGATCTCTGCCTCTGCTTAAGTGCTCATCTCTGAGGGTTCATGCAGAGCATGCCATTCCAGAGGGTCTGAGCACCTCCTGCCACATCATGGTGTGGCAACCGTTTTGTTCTTCTCGGCAGTGATTCTCACCCTGGGAGCATGTCTTAGAACTTTGGGAGGCTTGTTAAAGCATAGATTTCCCAGCCCTACCCCATGGCTTCTGGTTCTATAGGTCTGAGTTTGGGCCGGAGAATCTGCATTTCTAACAAGTTCCTAGTTTTGCTGTTGGCTTGGAACCCCACTTTGAGAACTACTGCTGTGGCCTGCCCCTCATCCTCCCTGTCCCCCTGCAATCACTTCCAAATAGGTGAAGAAAGACACTGGGAGACCAGTGTGTTGGAGGCTCTTGCAGCCAGGGATCCTGTCCAGACCTCTAGGTTCAGTGCTTAGCTGTGGTGTGTGCTTGCTGAGCGAATGGATGAGGCTTTTGCTAGAACCTTCAGGGTATTTGGAACAGTAGCTAGTTCAAATTATTTTAAGTAGCTGAGGTGGGGTTACTGGGTCATTTAGGGAAATAGGGAACTCTGGGAATAAGAACAGAGCCCCAGATCCTTGGCACCACATGGGAAATCACCCCAAAAGCTGGCAGATGTGGGCATCTGGGGCCTTGGCCAGCCATATTTTGGCTGGCACATGGCCGTACTGAATATTGTAACCTCTTTCTATTGACTTCCTCTCCTCCTATTGGGATTTTCTCCCTCTGATTAGTGAAGGACACCTTCTCCAGGAAGGGCTCCAATGGCCTCGGGTTCTGTCTCTGCCCGTTACACCTGACTTTGTAGTTCAGCCCCAGCCAGTTGTTGGTAGAAGCTGCAGACCTTAGTGAAATGGGGAAGTAGAATGTGGTTCCTCCAATTACCGAAGGCTCGAAAGTCTTAAGGATGATATATGGAGAAGGTTAGAGGGGATGGAGAGAATCTTGATTTGACTTTGCTCAGTGATCTCTTAGTGAATGGGTCTTTCCAGTCTTGGTGCAGCTGTGTACTGTTTCAGTATAGATCAGGGTGGCAGTTGGTTGGTGGTTTGGTATAAATCAGAGGTATGTTAAAATATTCAGGATAGTGAGGGTGCCTATGGAAACCAAGAGGAAGTGGCTTAAAGGGCCAGGCTAGATTTAGACTTAATTTGATTGTTTTTCAGTCCAGGGACGTCACTGCCTAGTAGACACCTTGTCCTTCCATGCACCCTGACCCTTTGTGGGAGTTTGCTCCAGAAAGTTGCATCTGTGAGGCAGCATTTTCCACCCACTTTCATTCCTCCCTCAGCATCTTCTTTTGGGCCCCGCTAGGCTACTTGAGCAAGAATTTATGGACCCAGGCCATAAAAATTTCCATATCAGATTCTAGCAGTGCTGGGTGCTTACGGCTCAAACCTGGAAGTGTGGGCATTCATAAGTATGTTTTATTTTGAGAGTTCTGGCTTTAGGTCATTTTGAAGAAAGTGTCTTCTAAAGTCTTTCTTTCCTGGAAGCTAGATGAAGCAGCTAAGTCGTTTTTGGGGGGAAATGAATTCTTGGCACACTCTGTCGTCCTTTGGGCTAGTCACATTCGTGCTAAATACCAGTCAAGTTCCCTGTGGACACCGTGGAATAAGGACAGCATCTTACTCTTGCCAGTTTGTAAGGGGTAAATTAGGCCGTGGCAGTTTGAAGTAGAATTATTAAATATCAATGGGAGATAATAAATGTGAAGTAGCTTGCAGATCTGATATTTTAGTTGTTTCAGTGAAAACACAGCTGCTAAGATACTTTCCTAGCTGTAATCGAGAAGGTAATTTTCTTTAAAGGCCATTTAAGCCAGATCTTTAGTGTCTTTGCTCATTAAGAAGCATGAATAGGGGTGAGTCTCTGAAAAAGATAAATAGATACAGAGCCTAGCAGCAGGGGTGTCTATGAGGCAGAATGTCAATGTCCAGGGCCCAAGTACTCCAAATAGACCAAGGACTAATTTGTTGTGTGGTTTATTAATGGACTAGAGCTGATATTGGACTAATACAGTCAATTCTTCCATTCAGAGTTTCCCTAGTAATGAATGAATTAGGGTAAGCAGGCATGTCAGTTTAAGATATAATGCTAATATTTTGTGAGAAACATTGAACAAGGCACATTGTTTGAATCAATACTTGAAAATGTGAGGCAAAACATTCCAGAAAAGAATTATAGGCTAAATAAGAGCAGTTAATTGGAAGAAAATCAAGGTTACCCAATATTTAGATTGTTTTAGAAGCCAAGGGAACTTCAGAGAAAAGGAACATTTCTCTAGTTCCATGATGTTATCAGCTTTCGTGGTGTATTTTGGAGCTTTGACAGTGGTGTGGCACTTTTACCTCAGTGAGACTAACAGGAATGGAGGGGGTGTTGGGCATTGATTTCAGAATTTTTTGTAGCGTACTCATGAGGACTTGTGGAGAGATTTGCTTTGAGTCAGGTTGGGTAGCTTCTGCCTTTGAGTTGGGTAAAATCCTTTAACATTAGGTCACAGATGGAATTTCCACAGACTGCGCCCTGGGGACTGGTAACAACTCCTTTGTGAAAATTCTATGTTATGTGGCTACTGGGCTTGTGGGAGGGGAATTGGGGTACCACTCACTCCCCTCAGAATTCTTCAGATCAACATGCAGATGGTCTTGTAGTAAATCTGGCTGGATTTGAAGGTCTAGTTTTATAAAGTAGAATGGATCCTGTAATTATTTTTTTTCCACTTAAGCCTTTTTGGATTTCTCTATAATTTGATAATTTAGTTTTTAGAACATAGAGGTGGAGCAACGCCTGTGGCTCAAAGGAGTAGGGTGCTGGCCCCATATACCGGAGGTGGCAGGTTCAAACCCAGCCCTGGCCAAAATTTGCCAAACAAAACAAAACAAAACAAACAAACAACAACAACAACAAAAAAAAAATGTAGAGGTGAAGATTCATTTTTCTGTGTATTAAAAGTATTTAATAAATCCTCCAAATTCATTGGGGCAGGTAGTTTAACCTAGAATTTCCTTAGTTAACATTGCTAAAGATTACCAAAAATGATATATGCAGAGACTTAGTTTGACTTTGCTCAAATAGTTGATTATAAAAGGTATGATGAAAAACCAAAGCATACACTATAGAATAGGAATTGAAGTACTTTTATTTACACCAGAGAATACGTGGGAAAAAAGTAAAATGAGGGTTAAGCCCACAAAGACAGTAAAAAAAAAACCTCTACAGGTAGGATGGTGGGGAGAGATTTTGTGCTTTGAGGACAACTTGCCCTTGGTGACGGGTACAGTCACTGAGTTCCCAGGATCCTGCTTTTTCAAGTCATGTAACATTTGCGAGTGCTGACAAATAGCTGCTAATTCCCTTTTCTATGAAAGGTAGCACTGGGTGACAGGGTGTTCTCAGGACATGAGCTGCTCCCCAAAGTCATATGACTTTCAGACAGCCGTGCTGTCAGCTGGGACCTGGGGAGAACACACCAGTCCAGATCTTGGCTGGTCACTTAACTCTTCTGAAAATGATGATTCTTACAGGGGGCATTGGTGTGTGTGTTTGTGTGTTTGTGTGTGTGTGTGTGTTTGTGTGTGTAAGAGAGAGAGAGAAACTAAATTTCTTAAGACAATTTCCATTTGAGATCAGAAACACAGGCCACATCTATGGAAGCAATTGGTAAAAGAAGACTAATGAATGTGGATGACTTAGATATGCACATGAACCTGTGGCTTTACCATTATAGAAAATGAAAATATACTTTCTGCTCAATTTGATTCATTTGAAGGGAGGAAGAATTCCTAAGAGTGAGTTGTGATCTAGGACAAAGAAGCTGCTGGAGTGAGTGACAGCTCAGAGAGCTAAAGGTGGAAAGAGGGATGAAATACAGCTATTAAGGTTACCTATGCCATGGCTGCCTCAGGGGTTGGGGCAGCTCTTCTGGTGGCTCTCTCTTCTCTCTGTGTGTCTGTGTGCCGATCTGTACTTCTGTCTGTTAATCTCTGTGTCTGTGTGTGTGTGTGCCAGTGTGTCTGTCTCTCTCACTCTCCATTAACAGACTGGCCCAGAAACTCTTGCCAGGCAGAGTAGGCCAGCCTGGGCTTAGTTAAGTCCACTTTTAGTTTCTGACCAGTTGCAAAAACAGGTGTGTCTCAAAGTCGCACACTATCACGAGGGTAGGGGGAAAGAATAAGAAGAGATAGCTGGAAGTTCTAGAATCTTGTTTGGAGTTTATAAGTTCCATCGGACCCTTTCCCCTGACAAACCACCCACGCACTAACCATGCACTTCTCATTTTGCATTACTTTCATCCTCCGCCCTCTCAATGGGATATTCCCAGAATGCTTCCTTTGACTTTCTCTTATGCAGGAACTATCCCCCCCACTGGTTATTATTATGGGTCCTGTGAATTTTCTTGTTCTGTGTTTAGTGTTGCAAAGGAGAGGAAACCAAGGAGCATGGGTGGTGACTCAGGAAGCTGAGGAAATAACCTATTATTGGGTCTAGAATTTTCTCCTTGAATTTTTAAAAACTGGCCCCATGCTATTTGGACCTTATTTTCTGATTTCTAGGTTTCCTTTGACCCCTCTCTCCTTCCATTTCTTTTTCCTTGGTTCTGCTTTGAGGATCCCAAAGCTGTTAGAAGAAAGACTCCTCTTCAATTGTAGCAGTGTATTTCTCCTAACAGCACTCCCAGAAGATGAAGGGACTCTTATTGTTGGTAATAACTTTAATTTTTTTTTTTTTTTTGGTAGAGACAGGGTCTCACTGTACCGGGTAGAGTGCCATGACGTCACACAGCTCACAGCAACCTCTAACTCTTGGGCTTACGCGATTCTCTTGCCTCAGCTTCCCGAGCAGCTGAGACTACAGGCACCCGCCACAATGCCTGGCTATTTTTTTGTTGCAGTTTGGCCGGGGCTGGGTTTGAACCCGCCACCCTCAGCATATGGGGCTGGCGCCCTACTCACTGAGCCACAGGTGCTGCCCAATAACTTTAAAATTTTTAAAAGGACAGTGTTCTCAGTAATCATTTAAATAACTTTCCTAAGGTATTTCCCCTTCACCCCGACAGTTTCCTTTTTTTCCTCTTCCACTGTAATCCACGTCATGAATTTCCTTATTTTCTTAAACTTCTGACACAGGTATTTTTCCCCCTAAATAATGTATATATTTAAAATTTATAAAATGAAGACAGAAACCAGAAATGAAAATAATCTGTCATCTCATCTTCTAGGATAACCATGGTTGAAGAGCATTCACTTTTGTAGTCTATTATTTTTGTTCATCTTAAGCGTGGATATGTTTATTTTCCTACAAAAAAGGGGTCATACTGTAGGTAGTGTTTTGCAACCAAATTTTAAAAGTTTTAACTGTGCTAAAATATACATGAAATTGTAACCAACTTTTAAATTTAATGGAATGTTACTTAACCTTTTACCACTGGTAATGTTTTTTGCAAGCTTTTTAAAGTTTCAGAATCCTTTTCTGAAAGGCAAAAGAGCTAGAAGCAAGGCTGCACCATTGAGGCAAGTGGGGGTAACCCAGGCTTCATCACAGTGCTGCAGTCCACACTTACCCTCCCATAGTTCTTGAGGCCTCAAGGGATCTTGGCCATTCTCAGGAGTGACCTCTGAAAGTACATAGGCCTACTTCTTAGTTTGTTAATATTTTATTTTTTCATTTTTCATTTTATTTTGTGTAGAAATGAGGTGGTGTTATGTTGCTCAAGCTGGTCTCAAACTCCTGGCTGTCCAAAGTGTTAGGATTACAAGTGCGAGCCACTGTACCTGTCTCCTGATTGTTAATATTTTTTGGATGGCTCTCGTTTTCTTATGAAAAACAAATTGTGAACATCCTTTCAAAATCCTATTTTGAACACATCTGTGATTGCTTCCCCAAGTAATTGCCTATAAGTAGAGTTACTGGTGTATGATGATGATGGTGATGGTGGTGGTTTCTTTTTGACTTAAAAGCCATACTGCCAACTGATCTTCACCAAAGTGTGCCAACTCAGACTCACAGTAACATAAGAGAAGGCTTGATTTCTCCCATTCCCTAGGTAAAATCAATCTTCAAAGTTTAGTGTGTCTCAAAATGTATCTCATTGTTTGATATTTACATCTCTGGTACTAGTAAGTTTAGGTATATTTTTATATGTCTGTTGGCCATATATAGTCCTCCTTTGGTGAACTGTCTATTCATAACCTTTGCCCAAAGTCAATGGCTGTGTTATAGTAAATTAGGAAATTTTTCTAGGGGTTTTATTTATCTTTATTATTCTAGTACTCAACTTGGAACGTGAGAGTTCAAGTTTGTGGCTTATTATAATCACATACTATATTAAATATCTACTTGAGAAAAAGAAGATGCACCATGTGCATTTTGGGTACTTTATGTCATGAATAAAGTCAGTCCCATGCAGAGCACCATAGCTTTGAGTGTCTGTGCCTGGAAAGTAGTTAAAGACATTTTCTCTTTTTGTTTGCCAAGTGATCTCAATCTACAATAATATTTCATAAAAAATATGCTATGACTATTTGCAATGAAAATAAACAATTGCACAGTTTTAAAATAATGTTCAATATATTGTTATAAAATGAAAACTTCTTTCTACTTAACAGGAGGTTTCATTATTTTGGGAGAGGAAGCTTTACATGGGATAAGAACAAGGATCTTACTAATTTTTATATGTATGTATATCATATAAAAATATGATTATATATCATATGATTATATAATATGTAATCATGTATGATTTTATATCAATCATATATATGATATAATATATATACACATACATATATATACAGGCATATATATATGCTGAACTTGGGCAGACATGAAAACAAGATGTAAAATGTTGAGTTCTGTCTTTTTTTTTTTTTTGCAGTTTTTGGCCAGGGCTGGGTTTGAACCCATTACCTCTGGCATATGGGGCCAATGCCCTACTCCTTTGAGCCACAGGCACTGCCCTCAAGTTCTTTTTAACCTGAATGCTTCCAACAGCCACATCTAGGCTTTTGTGGGTGTAGGAAATGTCTAAAGTAATTCATGTGTACTCATATGTTGACGCATAAATCATACCACAAGATTACTGATCAATAAATGGAGACGTGGGGTCAGTCTTGGAAACTTTTGATTTCATTTTAATCATCCTATTGTGAACATCTATTTCATGTTGAAAACTCAATCTTTCCTATTCCTTCTAAACACAGACACCACAAATAAGTATTTTGTCACTGTTTCTTGTCTTTCGAGGAGAACATTGTTCTTTGCCCATATTATCTAAGCTTTAAGGTAAAAGCCAGCTGAAATTGTTTGGCCTGTCTGTGATGCCCATGGTATGTGTGCCACTTGTTGTGTGGCCAAGTCAGTCATGTTAGGTGGATTTTAGCCTCACCCTGAGTGGTTATTGGGGTTGTAGGTAAAATGTATTGAATTTGAATCTCTTATTTATAAGGTGAGATGGGAATTGTATAATGATGCTGTTAATTTGAGCCCCAAGATATTGCTGTGTACTTTCTTCCCCCTTCAACATGTCATGGAGCCTTAAAACAGTCACCAGCATGTCCTTTCTGTATTCAACCTTTTTGGAGTTGTTCTCTTATTGTTGAGCTAGGGTGGTTGTATTTGATTGGCCTAAATGAACACAGAACAAGATCACTAAGGAGGGTAAAAAATGCTACAATTCTGTTTATGTGTGTCTGTGCCTGGGTAGAAATCTCATCAATTGCAGCCAGTGCATGTTTTGTGTGTCAGTGTGTTATGTGTTTGATTGCAGTCTATTGGAAAATTGATACCGACATGATGCATTGTTATCCACACGTCTCCTATGTGTGACCTAAAACCATTCTGCATTTCCATTTGTCAGGCTCCCCAGTGTGCTCTGAGTTAATAGCAAATTAACTTCCAAGTTTAAAAAAACAAAACCCGATGAAGCTCTGCATGAACTGAAGTCAAGCTACTCTGATGGTGGGGGCAGGGAGAAGGTTTATCATTAGAAGACAAGGATAGGTTGAGAAATTATTCTGTATCTCAGCTAGTTCATTATCACAGTTCCCCAGCATGTCTGTAAGGAGAAATGTGAATAACATCAATAGTGATTATTTTCCTTCATTATTCCGTTCACTTGCTATTTACTGTGAATATTCCAGTGAGGAGAGATTACCAGAGGCTAACTTTAAAAAGATCCACAGTTCCAGAAGCGTGCTGGATCTGCCTTTCTGGTACTGAGTGGGGAGGGTGGGGCAGGGCTGGTGTTAAACTTTTAGATCTATTTTTAAGCTTTGAGGACAAATTTTATAAATGTGAGTTGCTGCTGCTTTTTTTTTTTTTTTTTTTTTATACGGTTCTGTTTTAAAAATTGTTTTGTGGGTACACGGTTGTGTGTTGTTTGTGTGCGTGAGGAGTCGGAATTC
>CAUYPK010086038.1:0-15283 GCA_963574355.1 Loris lydekkerianus | reverse complement strand
TTTGGGTGGAGGGAGGGTAATGGGTCGGGCCACATCTATGGTGCATATTTTTATCTATAATAATAATAAAAAAAAAGAATAGGAAATGTTTCCTATTCTTAAAACTCAGAGCTAAAAAACAAAGAGGTTTAAGCCACTGTGAAGGTGATCAGTGACAGTGAACCAGCAGACTTGTGGCTTAGATTTAATATCCACCCAAACTTTTTCATGATTATCTATCACAGGAAGTTTTCCATTGGCTGTGAAGCATAACCTGTTGGGAAGTTACTGAGTGATTTCTCTCAGCAGTTTATCCATTCATTCATTCATTCAAGCATTTTTTTTCTGATGCTCACTATGTAGCTTGCTGTGGTGTTACAGAGATTGAAATCTATATTCTGTGTGTTCATAGATTTCACTTGAGCTAACTGGAATACACAAAGAAATGCACCCACAATTACAATGCGACAAGATAACTGTTGCAAGTGAGGTAGGCTCAAAGGTTCAGAAAACCAGAAAGGAGCTTTGGGTGGCTTTGGAGAGGAGGTCTGTAAAAGCTGGAAAACCCTATCATGACCTGAGGCATCTCCCTCCCTGATTACCATCCGTGTAATCAATGTATCTGAAGCTCTTTTCCTACGGGCTGGCTTATATCCCATGCACCAGCAGCCAGGTCTCCAAAGGTGTTATAAATTCATATAGCTAAAAGACATCTAAGAGACAATCTGGTCCACGGGTTCCCAAACCTGGCGAAGCCCCAGTATTACCTAGTGCCTCAGCGACAGCCCAGAGACATTGGTGTAACACATCTGAACATTCTGAAAATATTCTCTTGCTATGGCTGTTGCCGCTGCCCCATGGACCAGCATTGGGGAATCATTGAATATACTTCAATTTTAAGAAGGAAATAGTTTAGAGGAAATTTATATCCAGAGGATTAAAATGACTTCAGCAAATCAGTGTCATAGGCACATTAGGATATCCAGCAATGGTGAAAGGTCTAGCAGAATTTTTAGCACAAATATATAACACAAAATATTTTGAAGCCTTCTGATATAATTTATATGTAACAGGAACATTTGTAAAAAAGAATATAAAGCCAAACTATATAACGGGTGAAAAAACTTCAAGAAAATTAGGTTTAGTAAAGGTACTTGTTACAACTGAGCTATACGTTAGCTTTGCTCTTCCTAGTTGGAAAATTATAAAAGAGAACGCTGAATTTAAACTCTCATTTTTTAAATAAAAATACCTGATTCATTGGGAAAAGATATTTTTGTCCCCAGTAGTACATTCTAAAGAAAAGCTTCCAAGTGCCATGCTGACATAGTTTACCATGGAATGAACAAACAAAAATGTGAATACGAGAATTACCAAAAAATATTTTTCTTGGTCATTTACTACATTAATCTATGGAAGCTAAGAATACCACATATATATGAAAATAGGGCCTTGACTTGTTTAAGGATTTGTACAAAGAATGATAGTAGCACAGTCTAGGTCTGTGACTCTCAAGGTCACACAGCCATCTGGCTGTCAATGAAAAGGTACAGCCTTTCATGTGGTGGCAAGTCTGGTAGGAGAGTGTTATTGTGCACATGCGTGTATAGAGCAGGGACAGGAATGAGCTGGCCTGCCTGGGCTTCCCCTGACATATGCACTCTGATGGCCACAGTAGCCTATGTGGAGACTCATCCTCCATACATGGAGAGGGATTGAACAGCAGCCCAGATGCTGTCCACTGTGGTTCTCAGACCTTATCCAAATCAGTAAAGTCATTATGAATTATAATTTCATGAAAATGTATTTCAGATTGTAACATCACCAGTAACTTTGTCTCCTTTTCTATTGCCATATTTACCTCTGGAGATTAAGATGCAACTGTCATAGGATACCTTCATAGACACAACATTTTAAAAATGAGAATTGCTTTATAGGAAGGGGACTCTCCCCCCACCCCCATGATGCCAAAGGTTTTCACTTTTTTCTCAGGCAATAAAATATGTCCTTTCACTTAAAAAATAAATACATAAATAAACAAATAAATGAATGCACTCCAATGTAGAAAAAAAATGATTCATATCATTTAGACAAATAGAGGAACTTCATAGTTTACATTTCAGTAAACTTGAAAATATCCAATTTTTCTTTTCTTTTTTTTTTTTAAGAGACAGTCTCATTTTGTTTCCCTTGGTAGAGTGCCATGGCGTCACAGCAACCTCCAGCTCTTGGGCTTAGGCAATTCTCTTGCCTTAGCCTCCCGAGTAGCTGGAACTACAGGCGCCCACCACAATGCCTGGCTATTTTTTTGTTGAATTTTGGCCGGGGCCGGGTTTGAATCTGCCACCCTCAGTATATGGGGCTGGCGCCCTATTCACTAAGCCACAGGTGCCACCCAATTTTTCAATAAAAAGAAGTACAGTCTAGCTCCAAAGAGTTGAACTTGATAGTTGTAAGTTACATTTAAAAAATCCCAACAACACTGAGTTAAATTTTATACACAAAACTACTACAGTCAGCTTTGATATCCAAAATAAAATCTGGATTTGTGATAAACTCTTTGAAGAATGTCATCCCATCACCTTTTAATTGTAACAAATTTGCATGTCAAGTGTGATTCAGTTCACATTTTTCCTAGCCAACCAATATTTATGAATGCCATTTTCAGTGTTATTTGTTATCTTCTACAAAATAATTTTCCTCTCATTACCACCTTTTAAAATATAGAAATTAGAAGGCTTTCTAAAACTTTCAGAGCCATTCCTAACCACTGGTAAGACCTGTGTACCTAAGGCCAAAATGAAATGTGTGACACTTTCTACTAGGGAGAGAAACTTTGTCCAGGCAAGGAATATCAGGGGATTATTCATCATTTATTTCACTTTAAAAGGAAAACTTATCACATAGAGATGTGCGCACAATACCTGACAGAGTTGGCACTCTTAAATAATAGTTGAATTGAACTGAACTGAAGGGAATTTGCCTGAGTTAGAAAAACAGAAATATTAAGAAAGAAACCAAGTCCATGCAAAATGCTGACCTCTTTCCAGCAGTTCAACAATGAAGCATTTAATTAGGAAAGGCCAAAGAGGCCCTTCCTTCAGCCTTTCAGACAAGCCAAAAATCACCTGAAGCAGGCATTCTTAAATGGAGTGCTTTTGCTTCCCAGCAGACATTTGGCAATATCTGGGGATTTGGTTGTACTAGTGGGAGAAGGTGCTACTTACTATATCTAGTGGGTAGAAGCCAGATGTTGTTTTAAACATCTTACAAAACACAAGACAGCTCCTTACAACAAGTAATTATTTGGCCCAAAGTGACAACAGTACTGAGGTGCTCAAGTAGATAAACTCTGCCCTGCAGCCCACCCTGACAGATGACAAAGGGCCTCTGCTTCCCCACTCGTAGAGAAGGTGAAGTCATGGCTGTGGTGTACGTCCTTACTACTGCTGGACAGCTCTCCTCGCTAAAAAGACCAACTTCATTCAGGAAATTACAGGGTAATAAACATTTACCGAAAGCACTAGGGAAAAAGAAGTCAAATGCAAAATCATATTTCAAGGTCAAAATGTCTTTTCCAGACACTAATTTTAAACCTATTTTTTAAATCTATTTATGTTGTAGAAGAAATGAAAGTGCAAAGTAAAGGAATTTTCTTACTGGAGTTTTGTTGTTTGTGTTCTTTTTAATTCTTCTATTATTTGGTAACTTTCAAGACTTTATGTATATTGCTTAATTTATTAACATCAGACAGCTTCTATTTTCTTACTTTGTAAGATAAGGAACATGACATGCTTGCCCACCTTCACCTCTCAATTTTTATCATATTATTTTATTTAAGTTCATCAGTATTTATTATATTACCCTCTTCTTCTGAAGCCATATTTAAATAATTCATGCTCTTGGTATAAGCCCATTTCAAATACAGCAAGCTATTTATTATAGCACTTACAGAACTGGGATTATTTCAGTGGCGCATCCTGAAGAGCCACAGTGTGATCAAATCACAGAAGGAAATGGAGCCCCATGCCTTCCCAGAACACGACATGACCATACCCCATGTCATCCTTTTGTTTTGTGTCTCTCTGGCTTTGAAGAACCTCTTCAAGGATTTCTCCACATGGAGAGAACAGTAATGCCCTTAAAATCCTTGTACACGTCAAATGTCATTTCAGCTTCTCTGAGTTTTTCCTCCTTTTCTTCCTCTTCCCTTTTTCTTCATATCTGATAATCTGGTTATCAGTTCAACATCTCTTTCCCCTCAAAACTTGAAAGATGTGATTCCGTTGTTATACTATCCAGTTATTCGTCCAGTTATCCAGCACGGCTGGATGGGAGACATGGGGTTTTTTTGTTTGTTTTGTCTCTTCATTTGACTTTAGACATTCTGTCAAGATTTTTTCTTTAAGTCACACTATTCAACATTTAACTAAGTCCTTCCCCTCATTTCCCCTGTCCGCTTTTCTAGAGCTCTTCACTGGATCTTCTTGATTTATTCCTTGTGTCTCTTACTTCTCTCGTACTTTCCATTCTGATCTTTGTGCTCTCTGCCATGGGAAGTTTTCATGACAGTTCACCAACACGAACTTTATCCACATTCTTCTCAGCCTTCTGGACTTCTTATTTTGTCAGTTACATATTTCATTTCTAAGAATTCTTTCTCGTTCCCCAGTTGATCTTCCTTCATAGCAACTTGCTTTTATTTTCAGGATACAGTTTCTTTTCTAATCTCTGAGAATACTAATTGGTAATTTAAAAAATTACAGTCAGTTCTTACATCATTGCCTTCCACCAAAATAAGTCATTCTCTTTTCTCCTCCCTTTTATTCCTAATGATTACTCATAAGTGTCTGCTGATCTGGTACCTATGACTATTTTTGAGTGGAAGATCATGATGAATATCATGGCTTTTGGGGTCTTTGTCTCTCTTTCCCTCTAAAAGAGTTCCTTCTCTAGCAGATGTGCTCATTACAAGTTCTCAGAGAGGAAGGCATAGTGTTGATTGCCTAGGAAGCATGGAACTGTTCCTTCAGGAGTCCTACTCTTCTCAAGCTCAGGCATATGACCCAAGCAAACCAGGTTATGTTAACCAGTATATAACATCTTAAATGAAGTGAAGTAAGAATTGGTACAACCCCCCCCCCCCAATCCAAACAAACAAAGTACAGTTGGCATTTATTTATTATGTTGGCTAATAGATAATCTGATACGTAGACTCTGATTCTCTAAACCAGTGGTTCTCAACCTTCCAAATGCCATGATTTATTTTCATTGTTACAAAGCGGTCATGACCCACAGGTTGAGAACTGCTGCTTAACCTTTTCTAGAAGCTGGAAAGTCCAGAAGGACATTATACTAAATGTCTTCCTTGCTTGAGTTAGTCAAAGTCTATTTCTGTTGCTTGCACACAAACAAACCTAGCTGAGATATGTGGAAAGGAAAACTGTCATTATTTAAGCTAATGCTATGTGTGTCAGGTATTTTACATTTTTGTATGCAATCAGCATAACCCCATGAGATAGCTATATTTACTATTATTTTATGAGAAAAGAAACTGAAATTCAGTACATTTATTAGCTTACTAAGATCCAAGTCAGTCTCACCCCCAAACCTAAGCTTTTTCCTCCATTCTGAAGTATCCATGGAGCATTAAGGATACAGGCCTGGCTGCAGTTAAGAATACGTGATGAATATTGTATAAGAGATTTAAGGCGAGGAAAGCCAAGAAGAGGAATTTAGACTCACTGTGTTAAGAAAAAGAGAATCACAATCCAGTCTCATTCTTAATAGTCGAGAGGCATAGTAAATCACAGGAGAATTTAAGAAAGATGATTCTGTGATATGGGGGATGAATTTAGAAGGCTCATGTTGGGATGAGACACACCAGTAGGAGGCTATGGTGGTGATGAAATGGCTAGGAACAGAGAGAGAAACAGTTTATAGAGAGATTTGGAAGGAAATTTCATAGGATTCTGTAACTGAATAAATATTATAGGAAATGAGAAAAGAGCCAAAAATGACTACAGGACTTGAAGTTGCAAGGAGAAAAGCTAAAGGAATACACGCACTTGCTTTCCTGCCAAAATCCCAATGAAACAATATAGGAACGTGAAAGCCAGAATGAGTGCACCGAGTCTAGAATTCAAGAGTCTCTGGAAGATACAAAGAGTAAAATCAGAATGATGGGGAAGCCAAGCATGCTGAGCAGCCTATATAACCAGGCAAAGACAAAAGAGAACAGCACCTGAGCAGGAAACTGAGGTTTATCCCCCCACCTGGGCACCTCCTCCCACCACCAGGCTCAGCACAGCTATAGTTGCAAGTGAAGCAGGCACCAGGGCAGCTCCAGGAGACTGCAACACACTCCTCTGAGCATGAGGTACTGAGGTTCTGGACCACCACCCCTTGCCCCTAAGCTTTATTCAGTTTGGGTCCCTGCCACTGAAACCTCCTAGAGACAGGGACAGGGTGAAGGCAGTCCCCTCGCTGCCCACTGCTTCCAAAGCAATTAATACACACCTATGTGGGGAAAAATAGGGTGTAATTTCACAGGTATGGAGTAGGTTGTTAAAAATTAATATAATTGTACATATAATTTTATGTTTAAAATTAACAAAAGATTGGTGGCACCTGTGGCTCAAGGAGAGGGCACTGGAGGTGGTGGGTTCAAACCTGACCCTGGTCAAAAACTGCCAAAACAAAATTAAATAAATAAATAAAAATGAAAGTAAATTTAAAAAAAAATTAATAAAAGTGATTCACTAAGGGTTAAAGAAAAAAACCTGAATGGGCAGGTAGCCATAAAGCAAACGGAAAATTTATGAAAGAATTCCTCTCTGAAAACAAAAAGGCTCGAATGGAGTAAAATGACTCCCAACAAACTACCAAGGGAAAAACAATGCTCAAATATTTTAACTTCTTTCAAAACTGAAGGACAAAATATAGAAGTCTTTCTAATTATGATCCTAGCATAATCCTGAAGCAAAAACTAGGCATATTTCACTTCAGCTATGTTTTATTTATGAAAGTAGTCAAGGTCCCTGAACTAAATAACAAAAGCATATTTGCAAAATAAATACAAATAGCAAATAAATGTAAATAATGAACTTTATAGTTAGTAAAGTTTGTGTAATTCAACAATATTTTGAATTTTTTATCCAGTTCACCAGGATAATAAATTTTAATATGAGATAAAATATTCAGTAAAGAGTCAGCTATACAATTGCTTAGAGATGATATGATTATCTAAACACAAAATACAGAATCAAATAAAAATTATTAAAACTAATAATAATTAGTCCAAAAATAGAACAAATACAAATATAAATATACAAAAATAAATAGCTTCCCTTAGGCTCTAGCAAAAGCCAATTTTAAAACATTAGGCGTAAAAAAGATATCCACAACAACCCTATAAAGTATAAAATATCCAGAAATAATAAGCTAAAGAACAATTGTGCAGGAACAATATTAAAAGGAAACTGTAAAAATTTAAAGGCTATAAAAAAGACAGTTGAAAAATAGAAACTTATTTTAAAAAGCAATTCAAAAAATAAGAAATACAAACAACTATTAAATATGAAAACAGACTTTGCATTTTTAAAAAGCAATATAGTATACAACACATTTTAAAAACAATGAAGTGTTTTCCTGTAATAAACTGGCAAAGTTTTAAAAAATATATCAATATTTGAGTAGGAATACAAGCATGTACATTCACTCTGAGTAGTACCATATATCAGTACAATCATTTAGGAAAATAAATATATTTATAAAAATTTAAATTATAGGGTGGTGCCTGTGGCTCAAAGGAGTAGGGTGCAGGCCCCATATGATGGAGGTGCAAATTATACATTCTCAGTATATGCTGGCACTGAGCCAGCATTTTCAATTCTAGGGATTTGTTGTAAAGATATACCTAAAAATGTACTAATGATTCAAAATAGTCAAAATTTTAATTAAGGACTGATTAAATATATTATGGCACATTGATGCAATAAAATACTAATACTAAGGACAATTAAAAACAGAAGTTGCTCTATGTCGTACCACAGCAGTCAAAACATATACCGTATACACTCGAGTATAAGCCGAGTTTTTGCGGCACAGAATTTGTGCCGAGTTTGGGTTTTTCGGCACAAATTTTGTGCCGAAAAAACTCGGCTTATACTTGAGTATATACGGTATTTGCATTAAAAAAGCATATTGTAAAACATTATATTGTGCATTATATCATTATGATAAAAGCACACATATCTATAATATCTTGAAAGATATACATTAACTAGAAATAGTGATTAGCCCTGAGTGTAAGGTAGCAAAAAGCAAGTGGGAGAGAAGATGACTACTTTAAAAATTTCTGAGTATTTAAAAAAAATTCAAAATAGAAATCTTAGATTGAGTTCCCCAGAAGCAGACACTGAAGCAAGTATTTGAGTGCAAATAATTTATAATGAAGGTGCTTCCAGAAAAGTCTGGTAAGGGCAGCAGGTGAGAGTATAGAAAGCCATGGAAGTATATGATTGAGTCCAGGGAAGGGTTGCTCCCGCCTGCTCCCATGGGGACACCCCAGAGTATCTGCTATGCTGCAGACTGCAGGCGAGGGAGCAGGGCTCTTCACACTCTCACACCTGTCAGTCATTAGTCAAAAGCTGTCCAGGGGACATGAACAGCACCTGTAGCCCTAGAGTGGACTCTGGCAGGGGGCACATCCCCCAAAGGGATCTGTGTAGAGAACTAACAACAACAGCATCTACTATGTTACCTTCACAATAGAAAATATATACTAATAAAGAGAAAGACAGCAAGAGCTATACATAGCTAGGAAGCAAAATTAAACCTTAACACTCCCAAATTCTGCACAAGTCTAGGCAGCTATTACACAGCCTCCCATGCCCACCAACTCCATCTCATAGTCCTATTTGTCCTTTAGAAAAGTAGGAGTAAGTGCCCCTTAATCATAGAGAAAACCCATACTTTCTCTCTTCTTTTTATCTTTTCCATCTAGAGTGGTATAGGAGATTGTGAGAAGTGAGAGGGAGTTCTCAAAACCTCTAATGATTCTACCTGGAGCCACATAATGTGGCCACCAACTTAATATGAAACCTGCATAAAAGCTGGGACAGCTGCCAGTCAGACTTCATGAGGTTAAATTCTAAATAGTACTCCAGATTAAGAAACACGTTCCCAGGATCCGTTTGTTCTATTTAACTTATTTGACTTTATGGCAAAACTTATTTTAAAAATCTCTAAGATGAATGAGGTTTCTACCTCTGTGATAGCTCAGAAGAACTGCATGTTTTCCAGAAATGTCCTTCAACTCCATCATTCTAGACTTCAATGATGAGCATCTAGAAAGATGGCACTCATGATCAACTCCACAATCTTCTACAAATGAATGCTGCCATGAATTAAAGGCTGAACTGAGTGGACAATTCAAATTTTATCATTTGTGCTATCTATAGTCTGCCTCTGAAAACCCATACTTTTGGTACTTCATCTATAAAATGGATGCAATAATAATTCCTCTACTTAGTTTTCACAGCAGATGTGAAGATGAACCATGATATCACATACTTGAAAGAATTTTGTAAACCATGTAGTGCTTTACACCGAGTCCCTTGTCTTAGCACAAAAACTCTAGATGTTAAAAAAGGAGAAGGTGGTGACATCAAGATCTGAATCTAAGAATGTTGAAAAGACATGTGTGGCTTTGGACATATTGAATGTGAGTTGGTAGTAAAACATTCAAGTCATAATAAACTAGCAGAATGATAGAAACACGGACTTGGAGTCTGGGCAATGGGATATCAACTGAGATACAAATTTAAGAGTCAGCAACACAGAAAAAAAACAGGTGTATTAGAAACTATGTAAAACACACCTTTGACAACTTTACTTCCCTTTCCATATTTCCATTGTCATAATCCTTAATTTACCCCTATTTGTCTCCTGTTTGGACTATCCAAGAGCAAAACGTTATTAATAAATATTCTTATCACTATTATAAAATGTTAAGTGGTTCCTTACAGTTGCTATTCATTTATTGTACACATTATCCATGCTAAAGATCATACAGATTTTCACACTCATCAACTACTTTCACTAGTTAAACCTACAGAAACAGATGAAAAATAGAATTCTGGAAAAGAAATAACATGAATTTTTAATAGCCATATAGATTACTCATGTGATCTTTCCCTTTGAATAATCCATACTATTTCTTAAATTAACATTCTATATAACCTAAGATAAAATTGATGAGATTTAAAATTTTCACTATAGTGATAATGTTTGAACATCATAAGCTTACATATTCTTGCATGAAGATATTTACACAGATCTTTTTATGACTTTTTATCACTTAAAAAACTGCAGTATCACAAAGGCAAGGTTCATTTGTACAGATGTTTACAGTGTTTATGGTTGGAAGGCAGCCTAGGATGAGTTAGTCCTTCTCTTTCACTTGGATTTACTCTATTGGTGATGTTGTCCATCTTTGACAGGTCTCACATGACCATTTTTTGTTAGTTCTATTTTTAAAAATCTTGTAATATTTACATTTGAACTCATGAAACCTTTCAAGTTAGTTAAAAGTATTTCTAATTTAAATAAATGGTATTCTACTAAGACATACAAAAGTCACATGCTAGATTTCTGGTTGAAGCACAGTATTAAGCTGTAATGTTGCTTATCTTCGTAATTAGAATTTAACTGAGAGTTAATTTGGTTTTTATTTTGATTGAAGTAATGACAAGATGTTGGTAGTTTACGATTTAAAAACGGCACTGGGGGAACTATGAATGTACCGTTTTAATTTAAATTGTATTGATTTTGCTGATTATATGTGTTAAATAAGTGCTCATCAATTCCTGTGCTTGGTTTCACTAAATTTTCCTTTTCCATAAGCAGAGATGACAGTAATTAGTTTTATAGTGTTTTAAATCTACCTCTAAGTATATGTGTAATTTATGATATAGTTAATAGCATGAAACACATATCAAATTTATATTTAAAACAATTACATTTGCACGCAAGATATATTTTAAATTCTGCGGTAACTAAAGATGTAAATCATAAAAAGAAAAAAACCCAGAATCTGTTGAAATACATGGAAAAAAGGAAAGCAATATTAGAAACGATTTTTCATCTGCATGGCCATTAATGACTTTTTTAACAGGGGTGTGAGGCTGTTAAATGACCTGCCCATGATACAGACGCTCACACGTGCACACAAACACTTGGACCAGTTCCGTTTTGTTTACTGCTGATTCCTACCACTTCCTGTGACCTCAGCCAGGGTCTAAACAGTTGGTCAGAAAATATTTGTCGGATATTCATTTTATTTAGAAATAGAACCCCAGTCTTTTGACATCAAATTCAATGTTCTTTCCACAGATGGAAACATTTAAAATGCCCTTCTCTATCTTGTGGACTTACTAAGAGAACAGAATCTGGTAAATTTTCTGAAAGAAACCTGAAAATGGGTACGTATATGCAAATCAAAGGCATTATTATCATCATAATTTAAGTTTATAAAATGTCCCATTTCTCTTACCGTAGATCTATGGATTCATGGATCTATGGTAAGAGAAGGGAAAATTGACAAGAATGGCAATTTTCATGTCATCTGCTGCTGAACTGACCCAAGTAGGGCAATTTTAAAGACAAATACTATATTTGAACTTCTTGAATGATCTAACTGGGAAAAAGAAAAATATCTCCTATAACATTTGGTTTTAAATAATGAAAACTTTCATTATTGAAATTATATGAAAACTTTTATAATAATTCTACAAAGAAACACAATTCCTTATTATATGCTGGTCTTAAAGCATAATGAATAAAACATTTGCTTAAGAAATTTCATCTAGATTTTCATAAATTAAAAATAAAATGGAAGTTGTAAATAACATCCTAGAATTCTTTCTATAATATGAAAACCTATGTTGTAAATTGCTTTAGAGCCCTTTTCTATTGAGCAAGGTTTTAAAACAAAGAATGAAATTGTCAACACCATTGGTCATATCGTAAGTAATAAAAAAATGTAAATAGTTCATTAGTAATAGAAACATAAAAACACCGACTAAGGCACCTGAATTTGGCACAATGAAAAATACTCATGATGAAATAACATTATAAAATGTTACGGCAGTAAAAAAAATAGTTTAATTGGGAAAAGATTATCTAAAATAACTTAAACATACTACGACTGAAATTATAACCATCGTGCAAGTCAAAACTGTAGGATTTTGCCTGTTAACTCAGTGAGCAGGTCAATAATATAGAAATCAGTTTGCTAACTCATCATTCTGTGTATTTCAAGGATGCCGAGAGTGCACCGTCACATGGGTGAGTGCTCAAAACCTACTTTGAGATATCATCTAACTCCAGTAAGATTAGCCCTTATCACAAAATCCACAGACCAGAGATGTTGGCGTGGATGTGGAGAAAAGGGAACACTTCTACACTGCTGGTGGGAATGCAAATTAGTACATTTCTTTTGGAAAGATGTTTGGAAAACACTTAGAGATCTAAAAATAGATCTGCCATTCAATCCTATAATTGCTCTACTAGGCATATACCCAGAAGACCAAAAATCACATCATAACAAAGATATTTGCACCAGAATGTTTATTGCAGCCCAATTCATTATTGCTAAGTCATGGAAAAAGCCCCAGTACCCACTGATCCTTAAATGGATTAATAAATTGTGGTATATATACACCACTGAATAGTATGCACCCTAAAAATAAGATGGAGACTTTATCTCTTTCATGTTTACATGGATGAAGCTGTAACATGTTCTTCTTAGTAAAGTATCTCAAGAATGGAACAAAAAGTATCCAATGTACTCATCCCTACTTATGAAACTAATTTATGGCTTTCACATGAAAGCTATAACCCAGTTATAACCTAAGAATACGGGGTAGGGGGGAACGGAGGGGACGGAGGGGGGAGGTGGGCGGAGGGAGGGTGATTAATGAAGTTACACCTGCGGTGCATTTTTTTTTTTTTTTTGCAGTTTTTTGGCTGGGGTTGTGTTTGAACCCACCACCTCTGGTATATGGGGTTGGCGCCTTACTCCTTGAGCCACAGGCCTCTTCTAAGGGTATATGTGAAACTTAGTAAATGTAAAATGTAAATGTCTTAACACAATAACTAAGATAATGCCAGGAAGGCTATATTAACCAGTGTGATGAAAATGTGTTTAATGGTGTATAAAACCATTGTATGGTGCCCCCCTGTGATCGCATTAATGTACACAGTTATGTTTAAAAAAAAAAAAAAAAGAAAGAAGTAGAAAATTTTCAGTAAACCTATCTACATCACTGAAATAGCATTAACTAGATACAATCTCCAATGAAAGAAAATATAGAACTAGATACATTTGTATTCTATCAAACCTTCCAAGAGGAACTAGTGCTGATCTTATACAAGCTTTTCCAAAGCATAGTAAAAGATAGAAAATGTCCCAACACATCCTTGGAAGCAAATATACCCTGAAGTGGTGATATGTTTAAAACTATTGTTTGTGGGTAGCACCTGTGGCTCAGTGAGTAGGGCAACAGCCTCATATAGCAAGGGTGGCAGGTTCAAACAGGGCCCCAGATAAACTGCAACATAAAATAGCCAGGCACCTGTAGTCCCAGCTACTCTGGAGGCTGAGGCAAGAGAATCATCTAAGCCCAAAAGTTGGTGATTAATGTGAGCTTTGACACCATAGCACTCTACTAAGGTCAACAAAGTGAGAATTTGTCTCAAAACAAACAAACAAACAAACAAACAAGAACCTATGGTTTGTGACCAGCAGTGGTGCTTCAAGCCTGTCACCTTGGCACTTTGACACAAAATTTAAGTCAGTGAATTGGAGCCCGGCCAGAGTAAGGGTGAGACTCCCATCTCTGAAGATTAAAAAATGTCTGGACATTGTACAGGAACCTATAGTACCAGCTGAGGGAATAGGTTCACTTGATGATAATACATGAAGATTGCAGCAAGCTATGACACCAGGACACTCCATGGAGGCAACTAAATAAGATGCTTTCTCAACATAGAAATGAAGAAAACCATCGTGATGGGACTTAGCCCTCATTTTGACTTTTTACCATAAATCTAATTTTGAAATTTTACCCCTAGATTGGATGTCAATTAGGAAAAATACTATATATATATATATATATATATAAAAGAAAATACTGTATAAGAAGGAATTGTTTTCCTAAAAATCTTTTTTAATGAAGCCTTTCATTTGATGTTAACTCTTATCCTTTGATAACTTGAATTGTTGTAGTCTTCTGAAAACTGCCCCCATAGTGAATTCTTACCTAAAATTATGCTTTTCATATGCACAAAATCAATACAGAGTGTACCCTTCACCTCTTCTTTTGGGCTCATTCAATCTGGTTCAACATTCCCTTGCCCCAATCAGTTCAAAGATAGATACCTGGTATCTCTGGACAACCCCTACACTTCATATCCACTGACAATATCTCAACTAACCAATACGAACCTGCTTGTCTTGACATACTCATTACTCCACACAAGGGCTTCAATAAACTTACTCCCTTGTTTAAAAATTAAATTATATCTGTGCACATTAGTGCAATCATGGGGTACCATGACCTGGTTTTATATACAATTTGAAATATTTTCATCACACTGATTGATGGCATTTTCTTAGTTATTGTGTTAAGATATTTATATTCTACATTTATTGAGTTTCATATGTACCCTTGTAAGATGCACAGTAGGTGTGTTCACAACAATTACCTTCCCTCCTCCCTTCACCTCCCGCCCCTCCCCTCCATTTTCCCTTTCCCCATATTCTTAGGTTATAATTGCGTTACAGCATATGAAAGCTATAAATTCATTTCACAGTAGGGTAGATTACTTTGGATATTTTTTTTCTTCCATTCTTGAGATATTTAGCTAAGATAAACTTGTTCCTTTAAGTAGTCCTCCATACCACCAGACTACTGACCCATCCTTCTATTTTTGCTCTTGAAAAGTATGAATAGCAAAATTTATTTCTTTTTATTATTTTTTATTTTTTAATGAGACAGACTCTCACTCTGTTACCAAGGCTAGAGTGTCGTAGAATTAGCCTAGAACACAGCCAACTCCAATACCTGGATCAAAGGGATCCTCCTTCCTCACTCTCTGTGAAATGTAAATGTCATGCCACGGTGACTGGGAAAATGCCAGGAAGGCTATGTTGAATATTGGGATGAAAATGTGTCAAATGGTTTATGAAGCTAGTATATGATGCCCCATGATCATATCAATGTACACAGCTATGATT
>CAUYPK010086037.1:0-33841 GCA_963574355.1 Loris lydekkerianus | reverse complement strand
CCGCCCGCCCCCCCCCGCCGCCCGCCCCCCGCCCCCCCCCCCCCCCCCCCAAGAACTCTCCAAATACGCACCTTGGCAGCACGGGTGGACTTTTGATGTATGTAAATAGGTATCTGTTCACAAAATAAAGTAGAAGAAAGAGGAGGAGAAAGAAGGGAAAAAGCAAGATGACTTCTGCCGCAGAACCCAGAAACAAGGAAAAGTTCATGATTGGAGGGGCCCCTTCAGGTCCCTCTGAGGCCAGGGTTGGGGGCAGGAGTCTGGGCCAAGAGCCAACGTGTCATGATCGCCATTAGTGTTAGACTCTAGTTCCCTGCTCCCTCACAGACAACGGGACCTCAGGGCCACTGGGCCTTGCTGGAGTGGGGTGAGATGACATTAGAGTGTGAGTAGCTTGTAGATGAAATGACAAGACACCCGCGCAACACACACCTCAGCACTCAGCACTCTGGGCTGTCAGCATACACCCCAGCCCAGCTAAATCAGTGTTTCGAAGGGTTCCTCCCCAGGGGGGGGACAACAGGAGGGACTGAGGGAAGACCTCAAGACTGGGACAGAGTCCAAGCCCAGAAAACAGCTCGCAGACAAGAAGAGTTGCCTCTGGGCCAGGCCCCTGCACTCAAGGCTTCGCATCGACTGACCGGTTACAGCCCACCAGACGCTAACTCAGGTCGCTGGCTCCGCTTTGATTTTACAGATGCAGACTTTTTGTCAGCATCCCTGAGCCCCACCCCACCCCCCAGTTAGGTTGCAACTGCCTAGCTCCACCCTCATGTGCCAATCCTCCATCTGCTTTGAGCCTTCAAATTAGGGTTTAAAATTCCCCCCTTTCGTTCTTCTTGTCTTTGAGCTTAATTAATATTTTAAAATTGGTAGACTGGTTTGGGTGGAGGGAGGGTAATGGGTCGGGCCACATCTATGGTGTATATTTTTATCTATAATAAAAATAAATAAATAGATAAAATAAAATTGGTAGACTAGTTTTTGGTGCACTTTTATTAACAAGTTCACAGAAACATAGAGCAAGAAGTACTGAGAGCTTCCATATAGCCCTGCCCAGCCTACCCTAGCCTCCACATCCACCACCACAGTGGGCTTTGGTTCTAGTCAGTGACCCTACTGTCTGGACACGCCGTTATCACCCAGAATTCACAGTTCACATTAGACTTAATTTTTGGTGTTGCCCATTCTAGGTTTGGACAAATGTTTAATGACGTGTGTCCACTGTTATAGTATCATACAGAAATCCCTGGGAGCTCTGCCTATTCATCCTTTCTCCCCCATTCTCTGCAATCACTGATTCCTTACTGTCTCCACAGTTTTAGCTTTTTCAGGATGTCATATAGCTGTATTCATAACTGATAATTTAAAGATAATTTTTACTACTTTATTGTTATCTTAGTGGGGTTTGGGACAGAAGAAGAGATTTAAAAGTTGGTGCTTAATGGGCCACATAAAAGTATATGGTAAGTGAGCCTTACTACTAATCTTTACTGATTTTTCTTTTAAAATTAAAGATAGATGGCCGGGAGAGGTGTCTCACACCTGTAATCTGAGTAGTCTGGGAGGCCAAGGCAAGTGGATTGCTTCACCTCACAGAGTTCAAGACCAGCATCAGTAGGAGCAAGACCCATCCCCTACTAAAAATAGAAAAAAAAAAAAAAAAAAAAAAAAAAACTAGCTAGGTGTTGTGATGAGCGCCTGTAGTCCCATCTACTCAGGAGATAAGGCAAGAGGATTGCTTGAGCCCAAATTTGAGGTTGCTGTGAGCTATGATGACATGGCATTCTACCCGGGGTGACAGAGTAAGACTCTGTCTAGATAGTTAGATAGATAGATAGATAGATAGATAGATAGATAGATAGATAGATAAAAAATTAAGGATAAATACCCCAAGAAGGAAAAATAAAGTCTCCAGTAGGTTGAGTTCAAAACTGGTGAGAAAGGATTGGATGTGGACAGATCCTGACCTTTCTGGAGCTTTCAGACCAGGGATGCATCAGCAGCACTTCTGGAAATGTTCAGGGTCTGACTTGGGGATAGATGTGACTTCCCATGGGGACAGACTGTAGCACCACACTCCCTGACTATTTCTTACCCAAAACCCTGTCCCCTAAAGTCGTAATCCCCAGTAGCTCAGCATGTGACCTTATTTGGAGATAGGGTATTTACAGAGGTAATCAGGTTACAATGAGCTCATTAGGGTGGGCTTAATCCAGTACAACCAGTGTCCTTATGAAATGGGAAATCTAGACACAAACACACACAGAGGGGTTGTGGAGACACAGGGAGAATGCCAAGAAACACCTGAGGCTCCTGGAACTACCGGAGACATGGAAGGACCTTCTCCGGTGGGCTGCAGAAGGATCCAGGCCTATGGACACCTTGGTCTTGGGCTTCCAGCCTCCAGAAGTAAGAGACAATGTATTATTGTAAGTCACCCGATTGTGGTACTTTGTGGTACTTCGTTACAGCATCCCTGAGACTCTGACAACAACCCCCTACCATTGGAAATTTTACACAACAAATCTCCTAAAATGAGGCTTGTTGGTTCCTGGTTTGAAGACTCAGACTAAAGAGGTTTTTTTGGTTTTCACTGGCTTTTTAAATATAAATATTGAACTGGACCCTCCTGTCTGGAGATTTCCATATTATTTTGGCTAAAACAGGGTGTTGTTTTTGTTTGTTTGTTTGTTTGTTTTGACTTTGAAAAAAATGGAAAAAAATAACAGGTGATCAAATTTAAGGTTTCTCTCCTCCTGGGCCTTAAAGATGAAGAGAAGCTGCTTAATTGGCTCTGGACTATCTTTGAGGTGATTCGATATTCCTTTTTAAAAAATGTAGCAAGGAATATTTTCTCAGATAAAAATGCAACTCTCTGGGTCTCTAGTTCTAAAGAAGCCTCCACAGGCATCCTCTTGTGCCTCCAGAGAGCTCCTCTTGGCTCTCTGATCTTCTCTGCATGGCCTGCTCCAAAGGTTCATATGAGCTTGTCTAGCAGAGAGCAAGGACTCAAGGAGACAATGCTCTCTCTGCCGTTCCCCTCCTTTCTGGCTCCTCAACATTTTTAGGATTCTCCTCTTTGAAGATGGAGTATGCCCTCATGTTTGCTAGAGCATCTCTAACCCTCTAGGGGTTAGTCTGTGTCTAACTCAGAGCAGCCAGAGCTCTGTAACCACACCCTGGCTCATCCCAGCCCTATCTTTGCCCTGGAAAAGCCTCGGCCTCCCCATGAGTTCAATGTTGCCAAAGTATGTTATGTGTCATTAGCTTTGGATGGCCCTGGCTTCTCAATTCATGTAAGTTAGTCCAAGTCATCTCTGGTGACTTTAGCAGAGTGTAGCCCTGGAATTTGAAGGAGGAAAGGAACATTTCAAAACCTCTTTAACTGTTGGTATCTTTTCTATTAGAAATTACAGCATAAAATTAGTTTTGTTTGGGTATTTTTTTTTTAAATGCCAAGGTCTTCTGTGCCCTGATAAATTTCAGGCTACTTCCTTGCCTACACAATTGAATTGTACTCTGATGAAACATAAGAATGATTATATGACCACATTTATTGATATCAAAAGACCGTTCAAAATAGCTCCTTTCCATATTGGCTTAATTCAGTACTGTCCTTGAAGCATTTGGTGACAAGTCTTAGACATTTACTAAAATGGAAAATTTTAGGGCCTGTGGGCATATTTCACATTTAAAATTCTTCCTTGGTTCTTTCCCTTGAGGTTCTGATACTTCAAAACATGGGATCCTTTATAAAGATATGTGTTCAAAAGAGGGCGCTATTTAAGGAAAGAAATCAGAGTTATAATACCATTACTGCAAATTGCAGACCTCTTTGAAACTGTGTTTGATGCAAAATTATAGACTGTCTTCAATTTCCGTTTTGCAGCTGTGAATTGTTTACTGTTTAACCATGCAACCTCAAATTACAGAGAAGATGGGGGAAAAAATCCCCTTTCAAGTCATTGTCTGCACTTATCATCATAGATACCTTGGTGTGAGCATAGCATAACATTCTTAGTAGTTATTAGATGTGCATATAGTTTAATTCTAACACCAATTTCTGGTTCCTTAAAATCTGGAAAATCTGGAAAATTTTCAAAGCTGAAATAAGTTGCAGTAATTTGGAACTAAAATCAAGGTTTTAACCTTTAAAAAAATCAACTTAATTGTGAATTTCCTTTCAGACATTTCCTGGGATCTGGGGAAGGCAAACTGCAGAAAGGTCAGCCAAATTGCAGCTGGGCAGAAAATCTCATTTAGACTATATTATCACAACCAAACAGCACAATTTGGAAATAAGACATAAATAATGCCACCCAGTCAGGGAGGCAAGGTAGGAAGAATCGGTGGACCCTGACCTCCCCAGATGCATGGGGAATGCTTGCTCTGCTCTGGGGACAGAGGCAAGAGTGCCGGGCCCTAATGCCACGTCTATCACATAATAGCTTGGGAAACAAGCAACTTTATTTTGGAGACTTCAGTTCTCATATCTGTTAAAAGAGCAGGTAGAAAGGGATGATCTTTTCAGTTCAAAAAAACTTCTGATTCTAGGTCACTTTCTGATTCATAAGCTGACATCAGGTGCTCATAGGGACAAGAAGGAAATGAAATGTGACCAGTGTCGTGAAAACTTGCTTCAAGAGTTCCAGGTCTATTCTAGCTGGAAACTAGTCTAACTGATAACTTAGAGATGAGTGAGAACAGAAAATCCCTTGGGGGATGGATTAAAAGTCTTGCTCTGCCATTGAGTTTGCTATACTAACACCTACAAATAAGGTAAAACAACTTGCACCATATCAAGCCTGTGTAGGTAAACACTACATGGAAGCCATTAATGATGTTGGAAGTTGAAAGCATGTACAGAAGAATACCTGGGTTTGGGGGCAGGAGGGTTGCTGAAATGGTCTGAAGCTTTTAATAACAAACTATAAACTGGCACGGGGGCCAACTGTGAACTATCTAGGGGGCTTCAAAGACAAACAGCCCAGACATCTTGAGAAGGATGATTGCTTCTACTGGGTGGAATAGAAGTAGAGAGGCCACCAAGCTGGGGACACTAAGTCTCCTGTGGTTTGTTCTTGAACAAAGTGTCCATGAGAATCAGCCCTGGAAATCTCCTTCAAGTTAATGGTGATAAAAATCACACAAATGGCTGCTATCAAAGAAGCCAGGGCCAATGCAAAATACAAAAGTCCTGAGAATGGAGCTCTGGACTTCAGCCCTTGGGGGGTGAAAGGGTAAGGTACCAGGAGGGACTGCAGAGGAAACATGAACCAAAGTGGGGACCCTTAAGGGCCAGGCATGGTGGCTCACACCTGTAATATCCTAGCACTGTGGGAGACCAAGGCGGGTGGATTGGTTGAGCTCAGGAGTTCGAGACCAGCCTGAGCAACAGCAAGACCCCCTTCTCTAAAAAATAGCCAGGCATTGTGGAGGGAGTATTGTAGTCCCAGCTACTCGGGAGGCTGAGGCAAGATCTCTTGAGCCCAAAATTTGAGGTTGCTGTGAGCTATGATGCCACGGCCCTCTACCCGTGGTGACAGAGTGAGACTCTGTCTCCCCTCCCCCAGATGGAGGACCCTTAAATACTTTTCTCTGCAGGCTGCATGCAGGGATGGATGGTATCCTTGAAGTTAAAGTCACAGAAGCAGGGAAGGGCTGAGCCGTATTAAGCAGTGGCAGAACGCATGTCTCGAAGAGCTGTTCCCTGCTGCCTGGTTATTCTTTGGCCCTTCATCTCCTTGATGTCCCCATACCCAAGCAAAGCCTGGAGTCCCTGACTAGGACCTTGAAGAAGCCTTTAACAGTAACACCTCCGCATTGTGTCTTATTCCATCTCCCTTTCTCTCTTCATTCTCATTGCTATTTCCCTAACCAGGCTCTACAATGCCTCGGACATCTGGCCCAACAGCCCGCTAATGTTTCTCTCTGCATCCAGGTCTGTCACAGTGTCCGCCATCAGACCATTTAGCATTCCTACTCAAAATCTCCCCAAGGTTCTGCATGGCAGAAAAGCGAAAGCCCCAGTTGCTTTGTTTGACACGCTGTCCTTTGTGCTAGCACGACTTCCCAAGAGTATCTTCTGTTTCTCTCCTGTTGGTCTAAACCCTCCAGTTTGGTCTAAACTCCCTGTTTTCAATTCCCCATCCCCACCCCTGGCTCACAAGTGCTTATGAGCTCGTGAAAAACCTTTGCCTGCAATGCCCTTGGTCCATGCACACACCAGTCCCTCTTCCTACCAGCCAGTTGCTGAGCCCTGTGCATACACACACTTTTCACACCCCTCATTTCCTTTCTGAACTCCATTAATCCACTAACTCTTCTGTTGGTGATTATACCACCAATCCCAACTAGATAATAAGCACTCAGAGGAAGGATGACATCCTGTACTCCCTTCCCCACTATGCCTAGTACTGTCTGATTAACAGAAAGATTTATAGGCTTTAATGAGATTTCTGAGGCACTTGTGAATTTACAAAATCATTTCAAATAAGTTTTATTAGTTAACATGAAGGGAAGCTAACCTTCTAAAGGCTATATTAAAATAGACCTTTAAAGCCAGCATTACCATCTGAGTAATAAATTGAATCAAATGTTTGGAATTTTAAAAAAATGTGTTATTGGTTTTTCATTTCTTCTGCTAGTTGTTTCTAGGCAAACTTGAACTTGTCAAATAAAAAGGAATAAACAGAAGACTGTGAGATATGTGACCTTACTTTAAAAATCCTGCCCTCAGCAGACTAACTACACTCTCAGCACTATGACTAGACATTTCTTAAAGGCCAGCCCCAGGCTTTTCTTTGGTGATTTTAGAAAGAAAACAGGACATGGAGTTATTTGAATCCTAACTTTATTGTCATGAGATTGGGAAAAATCATTTAAACTTTCTGAGCTTTGATTTTTTTTTTTCTCTTTGAAATAGGCATAATGCCCTATAGAACTACCTTACAATGAGATGACTGAACAGTTGACAGAATAACAAAGATAGCTTTGTTGTCATCTTCACCACCATTTCCATCATCTTTACCATTACTAACAGCACCATGAAAAGGGCAAAGAAGGAGAGACTGGCCCTTGGACCTTCTGCCTGGTGGGAATGTGGTAGCATGGCTCCTGCACCTGCCAGGGTCAGTGTACACAAGGCCATGGCCAATTCTGCGCAGGTCTGCATCCCAGAGCTACCTTCACAGAGCCAGTATTAGAACCCATTTGGCTGTATCTTCTTGCCTTCCAGATTTTAATCCTTGGCTGAGGATGGCTCACTCCAAGCCATTGACTGCTTTGCCATTAGGCCCCTAGCATACTGAAGGCCCCAGTCTTTTCCAGTCACTGAGACTAGTTTAGGATGACTGGATGACCCTGGACAGCAATGGGAATGACAATTCCAGCCCAATTCTGGGGTAATTCAAAGAGTGCCCTTTTCTGTTAGTTCTGAGCTTGGTTTTGACATATCCATCCCCATCCTAAGCGCTGCATTGGGCAATTTCCCTCCACCTGTTAGTACAATGAAGGAATAATTATCTTCCCTGTGAAAATTATTAGGACTCTCTTCCTTTCTTTGTTCTCAGGCAGCACCAGGTTAGGACAGATAAAACAAGAAAGTGAACATACTGAACTGTTCATATCTACAAACCCCTCAAATCTTCAGCCTAATTCTGAAGATCACCAACAGAGAATTCCTAAATAAAAAGAGGGAATGCTGGACTTATTAAAAAGCCTCTCTCTCCTTGCATAGTAGACTAATCCTTCTACTCAGAAGAAAGCCACGTTGCTTTTCTTCCCTATTATGATAAAATAAAATGTTCCTTCGTCAGGAATAAGTAAAGCTCAAAAGAAAGAGCCCTTCCCTTCCCAGACATGAGGAGTGATTTTGCTCTATTTCTGTGCATTTTAAGATCAATATAAATTCTTCACATGTGATTTCAGAGCAGCAGTGGAGGACTGAGAATGTTCTGAAGAGAGATTTTCAAATAGTGTTTTAAATCCTCAAGGCTTGCTCGCAAGGCAGGATTGGACCATCTCCGTGGGTACGACTGGGGTGTCATTACTCTGAAATAATGTGTTATTATAGAACATCAGTATTCTTCACCCTGACCCCATGAAGTTTATGAGACAGGCCCAATTATTGAGCCATATGGCAAAAAGAAATTTGGGTAAACAAATTTGTATTTCAATAAAATTTATAGTCCCATAAAATGTAATAATTAAGATGTAAACGACAGTAGGTGAGCTCGCTTAAAGCTGTCTCCGCAGCTCACCAGATGGCATTCTGTAGGTGATTCATGTTCCAGGAGCAAAGGATTTTTAGGCAGGCAATATTTTCAGTATTCTCTTCTGTCCATTTTTCTTTTTGGCAATATTTTTGTTTTATTGCATCACTCCCTCAAATGAGATTGGTTTTCGAGAATTTCCTAGGACATGCTTTTAGTAACACAGTACATTGAAGGGCTTTTTTTCCTTAGTTTTTGTTTTCTGATGTCCTTGTTGACTCACAGGAGTTTTCTCCTCCAGAATTAGAAGGAAAAAAGCAAAAAAGAATGCTTTCCCCACATAGGTCCCAGTCTGGTTTCTGGTCTCTGCTTTGAATAACAAATGACAATAGGCAGCTTTGCTATGTGTAATGTTTTCCCACCCTTGCCAGGGAGGTGAGAGTTAAGTTAAAGGAACAGTAGCTGTTTTTCCTGCTACCAGGCAGAATAGGGGAATGATGGGCTGGTTAGCTTTTTCTTCTCTGCTTTCACCCTATCCCCAACCTGTCTTCTTCATTTCTTGGCCTCTCCTTTCTCCCCTGGAGCAACAGCCCAGAGCTCTGGAAGGGGCAGGAGAGGGGGAGAAAGTTGTGGAGCTGATAAAGCAACAGGAGGTGAGGGTACAGAGCTGTCCAATTCTCTCCTGCCTGAATCAAAGGTGCTGAAATGCTCGGGCCACCTAAAAGTATAGGAAATCCTAAGTCTATGTCTCTCTCCATCACACGAATGTCACCTTTTCTTACTCTACTTCAGACATACATAGTAGTCCACAGCCAGGCTCTGTGCAGTCTTTTCCTTAAAGTAACCCTAACCAGCAGGGAGATATTAGAGATCAACATTCCAATTAAGGCTGCCTCTGCTTGTACTAGACAAGTCCCTACTACTTACAGAACAAGATGGCAAAATCCCCAGATTGACCATGTGGATGATAGCATGGGCTAACAAAAGCCCACTTCCTGTGAAAATTATATGAAATGGGAGCTATAGAAGTGACACATTGAAAATAAAACTGTTCAGCAATAACAGTCCTTGTTAAACCACAAATTAAGATGCAGCACAGACCCAGTGGTGGCTCCCAAACATGACAGCTATGTCTGGCAAAAACTTGACATAGAGCAATCACGGGCCAGGAGGATGAGGTGGAGTTAAAGGGTACAGAGGTTATGCCCTTAAGCCTGAGGTATTAAATGGCTCTACCAGTTGATTATACAAAGAAAAAATAAGGAAAGTGTTCTGCCACCTGAAAAGCTGAGAGCTAGGGTTTGCTCTTCCATCTGTGAGGACAAGTGGACATTTGGGATACCCTTTGTCTTTCCTCCCAGGGGCCACTCTACTGAGAAGTGTAGGAAGTGTAGGCAGTGGCCAGAAATGGAACATCCTGAGCATGCACTATATGCCTGACATTATTCTGACTAATAGGAGACCAGCCTGATAGATAATTAGAGTAGTCATCTAATAAATGTTGGGTTAAATTAAATGGATACAGGAATGAATAATTGCTAAACAAATGTATGCCATATTACTAGTAGCCTGGTCTCTACCAGTAATTATGTTGGGGCTTAACAAATCTCTAACTGGGAAGCCAAGGCAAATATGCATGAAACACAAAGCTGACAATTGTGTCCCTCCTGAACCTGAGCTAAAAACAAGAGAGAACAGCTTTTCCCTGGAGTAGCTGAGAGTGCCTGGGTGAACATGGAGGCTTCTCTTTTATCAATGGAAACCTAGAAGCTCAGAAGGTCCAATGGCTTCTCACGCTACTATCGTCCACAGGTAAACACAAGGTAAATACAACTATTTACCCACAAGGATAAATATGTAGATATCAGGATTTATTTTTTAGTAGCTTTTAATTTGGAAATACATAAGTTTGAACCTACACAAAATTTCAAGGATGAGTATAGTATATCTGCAGCACCCGTATCACCCAGATTCACCTGTTTTTAATATCTGGTACCACTGGCTTTACTTCAACACTCTCTAATATATGATTATGTTATTACTATATTATACATACATATAATATGTATTATATTAGAAAGAGAGAGAGACTATTTTTTGGAAGTATTTAAGAGTCAATTATATATATATTGCTCTTTAATCTCTAAATACCTCAGTGTATATTATCTATGAATGAGACCAGCATTCTTCATCCTACCTTCTCAGATTGATTTTTTTTTCTTTTGAGACAGTCCCACTATATTGCCCTTGGTAGAGTGCTGTGGCATCACAGATCACAGCAACCTCCAACTCTTGAGCTTAAGTGATTCTCTTGCCTACCAGCCTCACAAGTAACTGGAACTACAGGTGCTTGCCACAATGCCCAGCCATTTTTTGGTTGCAATTGTCATTGTTGTTTGGTGGCCCAGGATGGATTTGTGTATGTGGCTGGTGCCCTAACCACTGAGCTACAGGTGCCGAGCCTCAGATTGATTTTTTACATAGAAAAGAAGTTGTTCTGGGTGCCCAAGTATAGCTAAGGAACCATAGAGCACTATGGGCTTGAAGCGTGCATCTTATTTCTATCAATTCTGAGTGCCACTCTGGCACCTTAAAGTGGGCACTTCATGGAAAACTGAGGGTTTCAGTCAGTCTTAAACTAACAAAATATTTCCGAGAAGACTACTTTGAACACACATCCTCTGCTCTGTGTTTCTCCTGGGACATCTATTGTGGCTATCTGTTGCTACAGAACAACTCACCCAAAGATGCAGGGCTTAACAGTAATGCTGCTGTTTGCTCATAGTTCTGGGGACTCAGGTGGTGGTTAGTCTGCTGTGGGGTAGGTGCAGTCATGCAGACTTATCCCATTGAGGCTGCCCGGGGCTAGCCAGGGCTGGCTAGGGCTGGGAGGTCCACAAAGGCTTCTTACCCTCCAGTGACTCAGTGACCCTTCACATAGCCTCGCTCTGCATGTGGCAAATTTGACTTCCTCGTGACAGGGAAGTTGTTAAAACACTTTCTTCAACTATAGGTGTTGAAGAGGTTGCTTTCCAAGAAGCAAAGACAGAAGATACAGATCTCCAGAGGGCCACCTTGGAAGTCATGCTACTTCACTGCCATTCACTCTACTGGTTCAGACAAACCACTACATAGCTAGCTGGATTCAAGGGCAGGGGAATGCCAGGCTGCCTTGCCTGGTAAAGGACTGTTGTCACCCACCTCAAATCTATGGCAACACTCACCATTTTCCATCTTGTGGTATAGACATGTATGTACAATTCTGATTCCCCTGCTAAACGTAAACAGCAAGCTCTCTGCAGGCAGAGTCCCTGTCTGACTCAGCAACCCCTCTCATGGCACTTATCTCAGTGCCTGGTACACAGTAGGTATTTAATATTTATGAAATAAATATAGATTTAAAAGAGACTCCTCAATAGTCCTACCTCCTCACGTAATTTCTGAGAACTCTGAAAGCCCACAAAAGCTCACTGATTGCTAAATCCAAGGACAGTTCATGAGTCAGTGTTTCTGCAGGGGAAGTGAAGCTGGAGCGTCAGGGGGACTGCTAGAGTATGGGGCAGGGGCTGTCAGCTTTCTTTGTCCTTTATCCATATTTTTGAGTAAAAATATTGTCTCAATGGTTAATTGCCTAATATGTCTATGAAATATATTGTCTTTTCTCTAAACATATCTTCTCTTCATATTAGATGACAGACTAAGGATATCAGATTTAAAATATCATGGGAATGATAATCTCTCCTCCATAGGAGAGAAGGATTTGTAGCTCTGGAAGTCGTAGTGTGGATGGCTGAAAGTATGACCTGACCACTTCGTCCTTCCCTGGTCCACAGAGACTGCTACTTAGGAATCCATAGAATAAGCTTGATCAGTGCACAGGCCCAGCTAACTAGTACTCAGAGCCCTAGGAAGCTCTTCTTGGATTAAATAGTAGGGATTAATCAGTTCATTTAAATTAAGGCATGGGAGATTAAGTATCTTTCCCTTAGCTACCAGCATAGCCTCCCAACCCCCAAGGAGCCAGAGGCAAATTAGAATCAGTGCCAGGGGCTTCTGTCTCCTGGGCAATTTGCTCAACTTCAATTTTGGTGCTTGAGATTTTTGTTTTGACATTTTAAAAATTGCCTCACCAGTCTATGGGCCCTGATTTGTGTGATGGTTCTGAATGAATTCTAACAAATTAGCATATCTTTCTGGATCTTTATAGAGATGCAGGAAGATGAATTACATCTGTCTTCCACAAGAGTTACAAATTCAGCAGAATGTCAGTCTGGGATGGCAGGAAGGGAAGTGTTTCTGACAGTAGCTTCATAGAGCAGCCAACACATGCTGAAAGGACACAGATTCTGACACGGCAGATGGAACCAGGTGAAAAATATAGAACTTTACAATCCAGACTCTGAGAAACCATTTTACACTTTTGGAGGATTTTTCCATCATTTTAGCCAAAAAACATTCGCTTATTTGAAAGTCATTGAGATGGCAATCTTAGCTATCTCCCTTGCTGCCAAAATCTAGGAAGGAAATTAAAATCTCTGCAGAGATGCCACAGTATTTGTGCACAATAATCCATACACTCTGCTCTTCATACTGCCCTTCAAGGCCTATTTATTCTTCCTTTACAAAGAATTCCAACAAACTTGGCTGTCTGAAGTCCAACTCACAGGCAGTTAGAAGCCTCATTAGGAAGAAGGCAGGAGGCTTCCAGAGGCAGGAATAAGAAAAGCAGAAGGAAACAGCAGCCTGGAAAGTGGGGAGAGCCCAAGACAAAAAAAAACACACCCTAAAAAGTGACAAAAGCCCTCAACAAGCACAGGACCTGGGGACCACTGAAGGAAATGCAGGTAATTGGCTACTAAAGTCTGCTGAGCCCCTGGCACTGTCTCAGTATAACTTGACCCACACAGGGCCTGGTGGTCTCAACAGAAGGTTCAAGCATGCTTGGTGCACAGTCAACCACCTAAAGGGGCTGTTTCTTCATCCACAGATAAAACCAAACACAGATGAAAAATACACAGAAATTTGTACCTATACTGAACATGTACAGATTTTTTTTCTTGCCATTGTTCCCTAAACAATATAACAACTATTCATATAGAATTTACATTATATTAGGCATTATAAGTAATCTAGAGATCATTTTAAGTATGCAGAGGATGTGTATTGGTTATATGCAAATACTGTGCCATTTTATATCAGGAACTTGAGCATCTGTGAGGTTTAGTATCCACAGGGGCTCCTGGAACCAGTCTCCTGAGGGATGATTGCATTACCATTTGTAGTTATAGGTTAGAAACACATCTTTCCAAAATCAGCAAATATTTTAAAAGTTTTTTCGTTATCTGGAAAATCCGTTTACTAATTGTATTATCCTGCTTGGGCTGCCATAATCAAGTACTGCAGCCTGAGCGGCCTACACGACAGGCATCTGCTGTGTCACAGTTCTGAAGGCTGAAAATCTAAGATCAAGGTGTCCTCGGTTTGGGGTTGGTTTCTCCTGAGACTCTCCTGGGCTTACATACGGCTGTCTGCTCACTGTGTCCTCACACGGCCTCTCCTCTGTCAGCTCACACCCTGGTGTCTCTATGTGTCCAAATTTCTTCTTCTGATAAGAACACCTGTCATATTGAATTAGGGCCTGCCCTAACAGCCTCCTTTTACCTTAATTACCTCTTTAAAGGCTCTGTCTCCAAACATAGTCATATTCTAAGGCGGGGGGCCCTTAAGACTTCAGCATATGCATTTTGGGAGAACGCAATTTCCTGTTCATTACACTAATAATACTTCATTCTTTTAATTTGTACTGTGTTGTGCATCAGTGCAACTAATTCAGTCTCACAAAAATCAGCAGAGCTACCAGAAGATCCTCTTGCTCTAGTTATTCTGAACCTGCAGATAAGAAGGCTAAAAAAAAACATTGTTTTATCCTTCTTTTTTTTTTTTTTTTTGAGACAGTCTTACTCTGTTGGCCTGGATAGAGTGCTGTGGCCTCAGCCTAGTTCACAGCAACCTCAAATTCCTGGGCTCAAGCAATCCTCCTGTCTCAGCCTCCTGAATAGCTTGGACTATTGGTGCCCACCACAATGCCTGGCTAATTTTTCTATTTTTAGTAGAGACAGAGTCTTGCTCTTGCTCAGGCTGGTCTCAAACTCATGAGCTCAAGTAATCCTCCTGCCTTGGTCTTCTAGAGTGCTAGGATTACAAGACATGAGCCACACACCCAACCAGTCTTCATTTCTTTCCTGAGCACCAACAGCATTCACACTAGTGTCCCTGTGAGGAGGGGATGTCTCTGAATCTCATCACTCTGCTCCTTCACTTAAAGCCCCCCCATTAATTAACCCCATTGGTTTGCAGTAGCTAAATTCAAACAGCTGTTGGAAGCCTTTTCTCAAGATGTTAAATAGCCCTTGCTAGGAGCAAAATTGTGTCATCCCAACATTCACATGCTGAAGCCCCAACCCCCAGTATCTCAAATATGACTGTTTTTGGAGATAGGGGCTTTAAAGAGATGATTAAATTAGGAAGTTGTTATGGCTTGCCTAAATGCAATCTGATGGGTGTCCTTATGAAGTGGAAATTTGGACACACATAGAAGCATGAGGGGTGCCTGTGCACACAGAGGAAAGGCCATGGGAGGGAGAATGTGCCATCTGCAAGCCAAGGAGACAAGCCTAAGGAGAAACCAACTCTGCAGACACCCTGATCTTAGACTTTCATCCTCCAGAACTGCAAGACTGTAAATGTCTGCCGGGTAAGCCTCCCAGGCTGTGGCCAAAGCAGACTAACATACCCTGCTTCTGTGCTCCTGTCACACCTTGCACATATTCCATCCATCTGTATCCCAGGGCTTGAGAGTCAGTTTTGCTTCTTCCCCCACTGGATGCTGGACTCCTGGAGCGTAGTGTGACCTTCTTAGCCTTCATTCCTATCACCTTGTGCAGTGCTTGACATCAGTGTTCACAGAATGAATGAATAGACAGAAAAGTCCTTATCTTATTTAGAATCCAGAGAAATGGTAGCTGCTGGTACTATTAGAGGCTCAAATGAGAGAAATAAATGTTATGAAAAATATATTTGGAATTCAGTTTCATTCCATAAAATGAAATGCCATCAGAGGGAAATTATGGCTTCCCACTAGCTGTGGGGTTGGCTTCTATTCATGTTCCAAATTTAACTGCCATCACTTTTTTCTTTTATCTTTATGCTGTAACAAAGATAAACAATTGCTGCTTCTTGGATCAGCCCCTCCAGATCATCCATACCATGCTAGGCTGACCTTCTAACTGTTGGTACCCACACTGTCTCTCACCTGCAATTCCTCTCTTGACCCTGAAAACCCCTACTCATCTCCTAAGACTTTGCCCAGGTTTCATCTCTTCTAGGAATATTTCCATAACTAATTTAGATGAGGTCAAATACTTTTTTGGTATGATATCCCATGAGTACAGCTATTATACTTACCACATTACATCAAAGCTACCTGTTTTCAAGGTTGCCTTCCCACTATACCATAAATCCTTGAAGGTTAGGACCTTACCTCATTCATTAACAACAAAAAATTATCTTTCTTGTTGGTACCTAGCACAATGTCTAGTATGTAAGACACTCAAGACATGGCAGCTGTTATTTTTATTATTTTGATGACAGGGTCTTGCTCTGTCATGTTATCATTTTTAGTAGAATAGTTATAAATCCTGGGAAGGAAATTTAGGATCATATAAGTTAATATAAATTACAAATAAAATTTACAAATAAAATTTTCTTTTCAATTTCACTTCTTTTTGTTATCCTGGTTTCTTCCTAACATCTTTTGCTTTCAAACTGCTGATCTCTAAGATTGGCAAGACAAAAATAAGAGAAAGAGAAGACAATGAAAGTTAAAGTGAATGAAGAAGGACATACTTAAAATTGAAGGTAATGATTTTACATACTTAATACCCAAGTTCCATCGCTGCTTCCCTCGGCATCCCGAGGAGGAATGCACACAATCTTGAGTGACTGTAAATAAAAATATAAAATTCACCTCTTTCAACAGGGGACTGAATGTATTAATTAATGACCTCAAAATTCAAGGATAAAGATTTCCACACAAATCCATATTAATAGTAATATATGTGGTTTGTATAATAAGCCTTAGATGTGAAATTTATGAAATAAATCAAGTGACATGCCTCAAAAGTAGAAAAGCACATGCAATATCCATATTTAGTATCTGCATTAATCACAGAAGCACGCTGAGCCTGGGCACAATGCCTCACTCTGGTAATCCCAGCACTCTGCAAGGCCGAGGCAGGTGGATCGCCTGAGCTCAGGAGTTCAAGACCACACTGAGCAAAGTGAGACCCTGTCTCTACTAAAAATAGAAAAACTAGCTGGGCGCTGTGGTAGGTGCATGTAGTCTTAGCTATTTGGGAGACTGAGACACGAGGATCACTTGAGCACAAAAGTTTAAGGTTGCTGTGAGCTATGATGCCACAGCACTCTACCTCAGGGCAACTGAGTGAGACTCTGTCTCAAAAAAAAAAAATTATATACCAATTCTCAAACACTCGTTCCAGATTGAACTGTCAATCATCTGAATTTTAAAACTCCTTTGCATGCATTTCAATTTGATCATTAGCACAGTGTAAGGCTTTGTGATTATAGATTTTAATGCACTTCTAGAAGATTTTCTTTTTTGTGTGTTAGATATGTTTAAAAGGACCCTATTCTGTTGGGGCTTTTTTCCCAATGAAGGAAAAAGTTGATAACCCTAAGAAAATTTATATTTTTCATTTTATGAGGTTCAAACTGCTGAATTTTGCCATTATACATCCATTACAGAGGTAACAAGTAGGCTATTATAATGATAATGATTTCCTATGACACTTTTCCACAGCCTGGATGAGAGCCCTTAAGCTCTTTATGAGAAAGAGATACTTTTCACATCTATAAAGCAGGAACATCTTTATAAGTGATACACCCCTACTTTGTGGTAATTGCTTATTTAATGCCTGTCTTCTTTTTCAGATGGAAGATTCACAAAGCCAGAAACTATGTTTACCTTCTCATATGATATTTGGCACACAGCAGGTGCTCAGTAAACATCTCACACAAAGTGGAAGGCATTATGCTGTGTCACTGCAAAGGCTGCTTTTTGGATTTGAGTGTGTGAGTTGTGCATGTATTTAACTTTTGTGGGTATCAGCTTTCTCATCTATAAAGTGGAGGCATGAAATAGTTACTCTTTCAGGTCTATTTTACTCTAAAATTCTTTAAGTGGAAGAACCAGCAGGAAAGACTCCCTGCTGAGGCAGATCTGTCCATGGTCCTGAAAAGCAGGCACCAATAAAGCAGTAATCAGCTTATCAAAGAGAGAAGCACAAGAGGCCAGAAACGCCTCCATTAATAAAGATCTTGCTGCTATTCTCTGGGTCTCTTAAGTAATTAAGCATGCTATCTCTTACTGCTGAGTGTATGGATTATGCCATGAACCAGGCTACTGTGGATTGAAAATGTAAGTAGACTGGCACGACCCTCTCCTTCCCACCCCACCCTGCCATCTGACAGCACTCGTGTGTTCCAGACAAATGAGCCATGGTAACATTTTGTCTCCATTTCTTTTTTATTCTTTTGCTTTGAATTCTAGTTTCTTCTTTGCAACAGATGTTCTTGAGCCTGATTTTCGAAGCTTAGTCTCCCTAAGAACAAAGTGAGATTAATTTAATGAATTCTCTAAAAATACCAAATAAGACCCTTTGTTTTAGCCTATTTTCATTGCCTCTTCCACTTATTCACAGGGATATGTTATCTCACATATGTTCGGGTCAAGGGATAAAAAAATTACTGTATAAGCAGCATTTTCATTTCAAACAAATAAGTAGTGAATACGGGCCAGGTGAACACATATAAGATAAGCACTCTTCCATATTGTTTTCTCCCAGTCACGGCTAGTTACTGAATTTGTATCATCCATCCTTGTCATTTCCAGCTCAACCCTTAATGTATAATTTTAATTATAAAATAACATTAGCAATAAAATCTCTGGTATTTTGAAATAATTTTTAATCCATGATGACCTATGCAACATTTTTAAATAAATGGCAGCTTTTAAAAGCATAAGGAGATCTTTCCATAGTGAAATAGTACATCTCTTTGAGGATTAACTATAAGTCAGAATTTATGTTAATAAGGGTGTACTGGATCACAGTAAAAGTAAAATTCTAACAGCAAAAAGTGGTAAAATGATGAGCATAATACTGTTAAGCTTAGTGATTGCTTGAGCCTCTCTCTCCTAGTGATGGGTATATGTGTATACACCTATGTAGGGGCCAAGGGGAAATTTCCCCTCAGCCCTCTGAAGTTTCACTGAAAAATCAACTCACAAGATTCGTAGGAGAAATGGTACACAAGTTTATTAGCATGCATAGGGGAGAATCACAGAGTGATTGTCCAGTGTTCCAGTGGGGTAGGGATGCTTATGTGCCATACTTCTTAGGGGGAAAAAGAGATGGAGAAGTGTAGGTGATTGTAGGGGGATAGTAAATGATTTTTAGGGGAATTCAATGGATTTGAAGAACATACAATGGCATGTATGTTGGACCCTCAAAGCAGACAATGGTTTGTGACAAAGTCTGTCCAGGTGTGTTGACAGATGTCAGTCTTTCTTTCTGCGGTATGAATTCAGTTAATAAAAACCCTAGAGGGTTTGCTGTTTTGGGAATAATGGAAGCAGTCCCCTGGGCAGGAGCAGCATAACTCCAGGAGGCTGTGACAGAAACAACTGGCAGGAAATTGAGGGTGCTCAGCAGTCCAGGTACATGTCCACAACCTAGCCAAGCAGCAGTAGTAACCAGCTGATATAGAATAAATTCAGTAGAAAGCAAGGACCTGGAGAATGCATAAATTCAGCTGTGTTTGGAAACATCACAACCTCTGTGATGGTTAATTTTATGTGTCAACTTGACCAGGTCACAGGGTGCCCACATATTTGGTTAGTTATTCTGGGGGCGTATGTTTAAGGTTTTTCTGGAGAAGATTTAATATTTTGAATTAGTGAACTAAGTAAATATTTCCCTCTCCAATGTGGATGGGCCACATCTAACCTGTTGAAAGTCTGAATAAATTAGAAGTCTGAGTGAGAGAGAACTAGCTCTCTCGCTGTGTTGTCTTTGAGCTGGGACACTGGTGTTCTCCTACCTTCAGAATTGGACTTGGACTGGAACTACTTACACCACCAGCTCTTTTGTTTTCTAGCTTGTCAACTGTAGCTCTTAGGACTTCTCAGCTTCCATATAATCACATGAGCCGATCCTTTATAATAAATTCTATAACAAAATCTTTATAATCTCTCTTCCCTCTCTCTGCTTTTCTTGCTCTCTCACTCTCTCACTCCTTCTCTCTCCACATATACAGTCATGTGCTGCACAATAACATTGTAGTTGATGACAGACTACATGTATGATGGGTCCCCTAAGATTGTAATACCATATTTTCACTGTACAAAAAAAAGAAAAAAAAAATCTATCTATCTATCTATCTATCTATCTATCTATCTATCTATCTATCTATCTATCTCACACTGAGATTTACTCCTGCCATTTTAAGGAACAATTTTCCCAAAAAGAAAATTATTGACTGCATTATCAAAATTACTCAATGATAATGCAGGTTTCAAAGTTGGCTTTAAAAAAAAGCCACCTGAAACATTGAGAATTTAATGATACAAAACAGGGCAAAAAAAAAAAAAAGAAAAAAGAAAAGAAAAAAAGAAAAACTAGAAAGAGGGGCAGATTTAGTGGCCCATGAAATGCTAGCATTCTGGAAGTCTGAGGCTGGAAGACTGCTTGAGCCCAGGAGTTTGAGACAAGCCTAAGCAACATCAAGACCACATTTCTACTTAAAACAGAAAAAAATCAATCGTGTTATGGTGGGCACCTATTGTCCCAGCTACTGGCAGGGCTGAGGCAGGAGGATCACTTAAGCCCAGGAGTTCAAGGTTGTAGTGAGCTAGGCTGAGGTCACTGTACTCTAGCATGGGCAACAGAGGCCCTGTCTCAAAAAATAAATAGGTAAAAATTAAAAGGAAGGAAATTCACATCCCTGAGGCTGTATCCACAGGCTAGAGTGACCAGCCTCTGCTGATACCTAATCACTTTTTCCCAAATGCTGTTTTAGTCTTCCATTTTGATCACTTAAGGTATTTTATAAGAGATAAAAGGATGGCAGCCTACCAATAGTTTATCAGGAGACAGATACTTGAAAACTCTTATAAAATACTATAAAATTCCTTGTTTGGAAAGTTTCACAAAGCGGAAGTGATTCCTAAGGAATACTCAAGGCCTCCATGTGCTAGTTAATTCCTTCTTCACGTGTTCTGATGTAGCCATCAGATTACCATTATTTAATGTAATGATTCAGGTGCTCGGCTTGTTCTGAAATAGTAACTTGGTAAGTGACTATTTACTTACCAAGTTACTATTGGTACCAAGTTACTTTCATGGCATGAAAGAGCAAATGTATCCCTGGTTGTCCAGTAGCTATGAGCAAAAAGAAAAACCAAATCAGCTTCCAAAAATGGTAAGTTGTTCTCCCAGAGGCAAGCATACCCAAGGAGACCTACTGGCTTACTTTCCAGGTCAGAATCCTTGGCACCAAGGCCTTTATTCCTCTTTCCAAGGTTGATAAAACATATGGCAGGATGGATGACTTGGCAATTCTCTGCAGTGTCAAGAAGAGTAGACAGAAATGTCTTTACATGTATGGGAGATAAGTCAAAGATGAATTAGCTGGATGCCTGTGGCTGACAAATCTCTAGTTATACAAAGTTCTCTGCTTTTATAGCTATCATCTGAAAAGCAACTCCCAGTCATACTTGGATAATCAAATTATTATCCCCTCTGTGCTTTTCTTCCTGCAGTAGAAGACCCTGTGTGCTCTGGAGAAGAGAACACCCTTGCTTTCTCTTAGTCATCTGTGCTCAGGCAAACCTGGCTTATGACAAGTTTGAGCAGAGCATTTCTTACTAGTTACTTGGAAGCCAGATTATTTCTGGACTCATACAAATTGCAAAGGATTTGTTAAAATAAAAAGTTAGTTGGAAATTATGATGACCACGCATCTTGGGGGTAGGGGGAGAAACAATCTGTGCCCTGAGCCTCCATGCCAGATTGCCTGTATGGGCATCAGATAAGGATTTGGAGAAAGGAAGAATTCCTCCCTTGGATAACCCTGTGAAGCTAGAAAGAGGGTCCCTTGACGGGTGAACCATCTCATAACCGTTAGTGTCTAGGCTGAGATTCAGTTCTATCTAGTCAACAACTGAGGAACCAGGCAGCATGAGGGATGTCACCAAAAATACAACCCATCTTTATTTAGGGCCTGTTCTGTGCAAAATTTCAAAATGGGCAGGACTTATTTTTGGCATTCATTACCCTTAACTTATTTTTTTTAATGGAGGTAAAATACATAAAGCATAAAGTTTACCTTTTTAACCAGTAAGTGTGCATTTCTGTACTGTTGAGTATATTCACATGGTCGTGCAACACATCTCCAAGGTTTCATCTTGCAGATTTAAAACTCTGTTCTATTAAATACTCACCCCCATGCTCCCCTCCCCCTGCTGCTGGCAGCCCCCATTCTATTACCTGTCTCTTTAAATCTGATTATCCTCTGGACTGCATAAGAGTGGAATCACACAGTATTTACTTGTCTGTGACTGGGCTTATTTCACTTCACATAATGTTCTCCAGTCTCATGCATGCTGTAGCGTTTGTCAGAATTTCCTTCCTTTTTAAGGCCTCAAGATACTCCATTGTACTACATTTATCAAAACTCTCTGCCAGTTAAGATAGTGTCAGGTTAGGTTACATCTTAGACACCTTCCTGGGAATATCACTTTTATAGAGATGGCCTTCCAAGAGAAGGTTTTAAAATTTGTTCTCCTATTGAAATTTTTAGGTCAGTTTTGCATGTTGACTAAATTTATACATAAACTCACCCAAACATTCCATTGTATGTGTATATACCACATTTTGTTTACCCTTTTTTTTTTTTTTTTTTTTTTTTGGAGACAGAGTCTCACTTTTGCCCTCGATAGAGTGCCAGAGTGCCATTGGCCTTATAGCTCACAGCAACCTCAAATTTCTGGGCTCAAGCAAAGCAAGTAGCTGGGACTACAGGCGCCCACCACAGTGCCTGACTATTTTTTAGAGATGAAGTCTTGCTCTTGCTCAGGCTGGTCTCGAACTCCAGAGTTTAGGTAATCCACCTGCCTCTGCCTCCCAGAATGCTGGGATTACAGGCATGAGCCATCACACGCTCCGCCCTCATTTAATCTATTGCTGAACACCTAGTGTTGGGATGGCTGAGGCAGCCCTACAGGAATCCCCCCACCCGAGACAAAGGAGACAAAGGATCTAGTTAATCTCACCCCTGAGAAGTTGTCACCACAGGACCCTAACTCCCCCCCTTTCAAAGCTGTGGATTTTGCCCACCTCCTTCAGGCCCCATATAAAAGGGGTCTCTAACTGCCATGAGGTACAGATGCCACCTTTGCACTGCCCAGGTGAGTCACTTTCTGCTTTCGATATACCTGGCCTGAGCATCTGGGCCCTGGGCTCCTCTCTGGATGGGCTGCTTACACCTTTCATTTGGGTTCCTTTTTGCCTTGTGGCAATTGTAACTTATGCTGCTGTACATATGGGTGTGCAAATAACTACCCTTATTTTTCTCTCTTCTCTCCCCCACCCTTTTCTGTGATCTTGGATTCTGGTGCTGTCCCCCTTACTCAACATCTGTCATAGCAAAAGAGATCTGAAAATCATTAACACCTTGGTACAAATGTGCTTCATGTGCTATCTCTAAACAGAGTGTCTACATCTCTAAATGAGAGTGTCCACATTTTAAAAAGAGGACAAAAGGGAAAGAAACACAGGAAATCAATATCAAATTGTCTGTTTTCAGGCTGATGTCCCTGAGGGGATCTGGGGGTGGGGGGGGTGTCTAAGGACCGCCCAGAACCCCTCAGGGCAAGCTGAAAGTCCTTTGCCAATGAAAGCCTAACTCTGTTCCCGTTAGACCAGAACTTCTTTATCTTCTGTGTCAATTCCAAATAGGGCCCATTTTAACTTTTAAACTCGCACAATAAATATAAAACATAAGCATACATGCTTCTCAAACTGTTATCATTTAATTTTCCACTGGGAGGGAAAATCTTTGTAAGAATCATTCAGCTCAAATTTTGGTTCAAGTCAAACCACAGCATACGCTTTCACACTGAACCCTTCCCTGCGGTTCTTACCCTCCCCGTTGTGGGTTTAGTAATCCCTTTCTCTTATCTTTTCCTTTTGACAGCTGCTGTTCTGCCTTGCCACACATGCTAATTCATTCTCCTTTGCTCACATTGTAACCTGAGACACCAACCCTCCTACAGCTCAAGATACATAGCCTAGCAAGTATTTTTCTTCCCACAGACTGTACACATTGTATTCTCAGAGGTTGTTAATGAGCTGAAAAGATTCTTGGCTGGTGCATGCAGTCTCACTCTTCTTTCTCTAAGTGTAATGTCACAATTTCAGCCTGCCACATCCCATCAGTTGCCAAAACCAATGTTTCCTTTTCCCAATGCTTCTCGGATCCTCTGCTCTGCACAGGCTGGGACTGGGGGCTTCCTGGGGTTAGTATCAGGAAAACAGAGGGTAAATATCACATCGAGTCTGGGAGGTAAGTGCAGAACTTAGAACCATAGACAAAGTTAGTTACTGGAAATTGAGGTTAGCAACCAAGAGATAGGTGAGTATGACTAGGGAGTTGCTGACTAAAGGTGATGGGTAGTCATGGGACCAGAGTGGGGGCCCCAACTGCAGGAACTGGTGTGAAAATGAGAGAACAGGAACTAGAGACCCAGGGAGAAAACAGTGAAGGCAGTTTAACCCTGCTAATAGTTATCTGCATACTGCTTTGAAAAGAAGGGGTATGCCTAATAAAAAAAAAAAAAATTTTTTTAAAAAAAGAAGGGGTATGCCACTCTTTACTTAGGTTTTAGGAGCATGTTCTTTAAGATTTTCTAGGCTGGGCACAATGGCTCACACCTGTAATCCTAACACTCTGGGAGCCTGAGGCGGGAATATTCCTTGAGCTCAGGAGTTTGAGACCAGCAGACCAACCTGAGCAAGAGCGAGATCCCATCTGTACAAAAAATAGAAAAATTACCCAGGCAACTTGGCACACAATTGTAATCCAAGCTACTGGAGCCCAGGAGTTTGAGGTTGCAATGAACTGCTGTGCTTTTGCATTCTACCTGGGGTGACAGAGGGAGACTCCATCTCCAAAAAGAAAAAAAGGAAAAGATTTTCATTCCCAGTTAAGACATTCGTGCTCTCATGGTATTTAAAAATATCTCCCTCAGAGAAATGGACCTTGGTGTTAAATTGAAAAAAAAAAAAAAAAAAAAAAAAATTCCAGGTGATTATAAAGTTACAGAATTAACCCTTGTCTCAGCACCATTCTACCCACTCCAACCCTACCCTCATCTGCCCTCCTCATTGCTTCTAGATCTTTCTAATCCTCTGTCGGATGCTTTAGAACATTTGAAGGCCGATCCACGTCCTTCCAGATTTGACCAGGTAGCCTGCTTTCTCAGTCTTGGCTTCGGTCACTTACCTACATCTCCCTTACTGCTTTGCTTGTTGGTCTTACTGCAGTGGCTTTGGGGACCGTGGGTGTACCCTGGTAACTTCCACAATCCAAAGGCCCTGGAAGGGGCAGGCTCAGGAATGGGTATCAGGAGAAAATCTCATCTGAAAGGCAGAGTGTGGTGTCTGAGGGGGGTGAGCACATACAAGAGAAGTTGGGCCCAGGCACTGGAGGTGTCCTGCAGGGCAGAGGCGGGGAGACTCTCAAAGACCCTCGGCCAGAGCAGTTTTGCAGCCAGGGCCTCGTGGTCCAGGGAACAGAGCTCCAAAAAGACTGACTGGCCTTCAAGCCTGGATGGACAAGGAAAACAAGATAGGACTTCAAGCCCTGTCTCCATCCTGCTCCATTCCAGTCTGTCATAATAAGAACCCAGACATCTGCCATTCATGCCCTCTTTTCCAAAGCAACAGGATCTGCCCTGGAAGTACGGCAGTAGTCCATGATCAGTGATAAAGTCGGAACAGTCCTTGCCTGATGGGCCCTGAGGTGCGGGCCTTCTGCCTAGCAGCCTTTCCTACCTCTTCCCCACAGCCTGAGCCTGGGCCTGGCTGCTGGGTCCCTGCAGCTCACAGCCTCATTCTCTGGGTTCCCCTGCATGCATCTGTCCCTCCCATATACCCTGCTCTGCTCTTCTGAAGTCTTATACCAGCATCAGGCCCTGGCCTCTTTTGGCTCATGCCACCAACTTGGAATTGGGCTGAATTAGTCAGGCCACCTCCCACCACATTTGGGCTAGAATTATACTTGGGAGTACCTTTCCAGGGCCACTGCCTTTGCTTCTACTTCATCCTGTTGTGGGTATGAGGGTGAAACCTGCCTTTTTCCCTTGTTATAGTTCACTGAAAGATCAATTCACAATTACAGTAGATTAATAAGAGAAAGGTTTATTTCTAAATACCATGAGCATGGGGGGAACTACAAGAATGATTACCCAAAGTCTCAGTGATGGTCAGTGACTTTTATAGATGCCTTTTGGAAGGGAGGGGGGAGAACATGGAAAGTATCAGTGTAGCAAGTGGTTGCTGGGGTAATGTGTATAGATGGGTGGAAACAAATTGAGTTGTAGATTAACCTGAGACAGGTATCCTGCTTCAAACGACCTCAAGGCCAGGTCTATTAGCTGTAATAAGGAAGTCTGAAACCCCTTTTTGATTCTCAATCAGGTTACTTACCTGCTTTGCTTGCTGGTCTTACTGCAGTGTCTTTGGGGACAGTTGGTTGTATCCTGGTAACTTCCCTAGTCCAAAGGCCCTGGAAGGGGCAGGCTCAGGGATGGGTATCAGGAGAAAATCTCATCTGGAAGGCAGAGCTCAGGAAAGGCTTCTTTCAATGCTTCCTGATCATGAAGGGCCTTTAACTCAAAATATTCTTTAGAGTAAGGAGTCATATTTTGGGGCAAAATTACCTTAGCTCCTTCACTGTATTTGGTCAATTCCAAGGCTGTCTTCCTTGGTTCAGATCCCAAACAACCCCTTCTCCCACCTGCACCTGGGCTCATCTAACTCCCTGTTAGGAGATGACACTTAGAGGGAGCCATTTAAAATCACACTATAGATAAAGATTTGTTGACACAGTAAAATGTCCTGTTGGTGTTAAGTGGAAAAAGCAGATTGCAAGATAGTTTCTATTTGCTTGTGTTTATTCCGAGCATTTTAACATGCACAAAAATGGTCTGGAAGAGTACGCAGCAATATGTGAAGAGTGGTTGTCTCTGGAAGGTGGATTATGAAAGTCTTTTGATTTTCTTTTGTTTACATCTATCATCTAATTATTCCATAGTAAATAAGTATTGATTTTAAATAAGGAAACAATCAAAAATCGGTTATTTCTACCAATACACAATGTATGTTAGCTTTGGGGGTTCTGGTTCTCAGAAACAAGACAAAGGTCCAACGGAGAAAATTGGCCCAAGGGAGGAGTCAGATTTAGCATCCAGAAGTTGCAGCCAAGACCCAAAGTGTTGGGTCTGAGCTCTCGAAGGTTACTTAAGACTGCACCTGTAAGCAGCTTGTCTGGCTTTGCGTTGTAGCCCAACATTTCAGAGCTATGCATCCTTGGGGAAATTGCTCAGCTTCTTTGTATCTTGTTTTTCTGATTTGAAAAATGGGATAAGATTATTTTATGGATAATCTCATAGAAATATTTTGATGATTAAATTGATCATAGTGTGTAACAGGCACTTCAAATGGAGCCTGGTACAGACTAAGTGCCAAAGCAGTGTCAGTGCCATGGGGAAGAAGCCAAGTCCCAACAGAGAATCCACCTGGCCTTCTCATATACCCTTAGCCCCAGCCCCTTTGGATTCTTCCTTCCTGTATCCCTGAGATTCATTCATTTTTTTGAACTGTACCTCAAATGCCACTTCCTTCTTTTCTGAGCCCCCAATCAGGAAAGGTCTCACTTTCCTCCAAATCCATCTGTTGTCACTCTGCACATTTCCCCAGCCCTAAATGTGCCCTGCCTTCTCTGTTAAGGGTTTTTGGTTGTTTTTTTGTTTGTTTGTTTGTTTTTTGAGGCAGAGTCTTACTTTATTGACCTTGATAGAGTGCCATGGCATCACAGCTCACATCAATCACCAACAACTGGGCTTAGGCGATTCTCTTGCCTCAGCCTCCTGAGTAGCTGCAACTACATGCATCAGCCGCAATGCCCAGCTATTTTTTTGTTGCAGTTTGGCCGGGGCCAGGTTCAAACCCACCACCCTTGGTATATGGGGCCGGCACCCCACCCACTGAGCCACAGGTACCACCCATCTGTTAAGGGTTCATGCACCTGTTTTATTCCCCTTTTGGAGCCGTACATGGGGAAATATATTGTGCCTTACATCGTATGTACATTAATTAACTTCTGTCGAATTTCATGTGTTGACGATCATCCTTTTACCTTACAAAAATTCCAACTGAAATCTCCACCTGAGTACCTGCAAAGTTAAATGCAATTCCTCTGAAGCAATAAATCTCAGCACTTATGTATATATAAGGAAGATTACTCGCACATTTAAAATTGTGATCTTTGGCTAAGAGCCTGTGCCTCAAGTGGCTAAGGTGCCAGCCACATACACCAGAGCTGGCTGGTTCGAATCCAGCCCAGGCCCACCAAACAACAATGATTGATGAACCAAAAAATAGCTGGGCATTGTGGCAGGTGTCTGTGGTCCCAGCTACTTGGGAAATCGTGATCTTTGCTCACGTCCAAAGGCTCAAGGTGGCAAAGAGTAGCACCCTTAACACCTTTGTTATTTGCCATGTAGGTTACAAATAAGAGCGCAGGTTGTTTGAATAAACCAGTATCTCACCACAAACTAGCAAATGTCTGTTGTGGCATCTAAATGTGGAACATTGATGGCATCTCATTCTCGGCCAATTTTAATGCAAGGAGCTGTGCAAAGCTGTGCTGTTGGCCTGTAGTCAGCAGCATTATATTTGGAGAAGGAAAATGCTAAGCTTGCCAGAGTTTTGTTTTATATTTACCTCCTACATATCTTGGCAAATAAACTATAAATCGTTTGTTATTCTCTGTCTAGATCATACTTCCTTTTCAAATGTTTTTCTATTACATTTGCCAGAATCTTAATTGTAGTACTGCATCAAAATCTGTCAGTGAGAAGTGGTTAGGGTATTGAGCACCTCGTCACACAAGCTATATGTTAGCCACATGTGTTGAAGTGATATATCTGAAAATGTGAGTTCAATATCATGTACCTAACACATTTATCTGGGTTAAATAGTGCTCTGCATCACCTCTTGTCCAAAGCCCACTGTCAATTTATTAGCAAGGGCTGTTGTTGCCCAAGGCATAGAATAAGTGCTCAATAAATCCTATTGATTGATTGCCTTGGGATATTTTTTTAATGTCACTTTTTTGAAAGGTAATGAATGGAGCATGCAGAAATAGTGTTAGCACAGGAAGAACATGCAGTTTTAATGGGACAAAGTGAATGGGAAATATTCTATGTAGAGGGGTAGTATTTAAAGTAGGTTCAGAAAATTAACCCGAGATGAAGGGTGATGTGGGGCTCTGATTCATCACGTCCTATTTGTGTCCTATGTGGAAAGTCCTACTTTCTTAAGGCATTTGTGAGCAGCAGGATGTTGGGGGTGATGAGGAGGTGGTAGGAGTGTGTCTGCTGGGACTCTGACCCTGGCGTCTTTGTTTATCTGGGAGGATTTTTGCTTTTCTTCTTGGATTCTGGGATTTCCTGTGCACATGTGGGAGGGAGTTAACCATAAATGGGGAGGTAAATGTCTGCGGAGTTTGAAAACAAACCCTTTAGGGTGGTGCCTGTAGCTCAAAGGAGTAGGGTGCTGGCCCCATATACTGGAGATGGCAGGTTCAAACCCAGCCCCGGCCAAAAACTGAAAACAAACAAACAAACAAAAAAAAACCCTTTAAACTGGGAAATAATATGGGTCAAAATGGGCAAAGTTCTTGAGAATGAAAAATCTATTATTTATTGGTTCAGAATGGTTTTACTTTTCATTATAATTTCTATAATACAATAAGGGATAATTTAAAAGGGGGAAATGGCTTTGTTTTGAATCATTTCAAGAGAAATATTACTATTGCTCTTATATGAAGTGGGGACAGTAATAGATCAATGTTCTTTTTCTTAAATTTAAAACCTTACAGGCCCAGGTAACAGAAGAGAAGAAAGGTGGACAACTGGTAGGAAGACGGGACGGTGATATACAAGAGTAACTTGTCAGTGCCAGGGCCCTCGTGGCCTTCAAAGTCATGGAGAACAGATTCGTCCTCATTTGCCTCTGTCTGTTGCTGTAAGTTTTATGGCACCCGCTTAAACATTCTTTACCTTTCAAAAAACTGCGATTATGAATCATGGGGCCCTGAGGGTTTCTCCAGCCTTGTTAAGCTTGACCTCTTCTGGTTTCCACTGGCAATCGAGTGGAAAACTGCTTTTAGCTGGGCTTCACTGCAATAATCAATATGTCATTAGCTGTAGCTATATTTAAACCTACAAGAATCAATTTCTAAGATCCCAGCAATTGTTATTGACATATAAGCTGGTTCCTCCAAAACCCTTAAAAAAACAATGCTTCTAGATCTCGGGGTGGATGAATGGATGGAGGCTTTGCGCCCCGTAAACCTGCATGTAACTGCTCTGTTCCAGTAACATTAAGATTTGAAAGGCATGGGAAGAATTCTTAGAGATTTTAACCAAGGTTTGGGAATGAAGTCCTTATGGGGTATCTAGAAACTGTTTTGCCAAGTAATTTTGTTGTCAAGAGGGTGAGAGAAGTGGGTGAGTAATTTTAAGAATGGATATAAAAATACAAGGTGAATTTTAGCTCTTGATTTTCTATTCAAAATGGGAACCATAAATAGTCACAATCTTCATCCTTCTTGGCTTTGCATAAGGAAGTGCACAAGATGCGCAGTAAGAGCTAAGCCTCAAATTTGTTTTATACTAAGAACAGGGAAGAGTGTTTGGAAGTGTTGTTGGTGGGCGGGCAGGTGTGCTTCTCCTCAGCACGGCATGTCTCTCTTGCTACTCTGCACAGAGGAGGGGCCAGTAACTGCTTCTCAGTGAAAATGGGAGCCACGAGGATGCCACTTGTATTGTCAAGAGAGTTAAGTGAATCTCAAATCTCATCAAAAACACCAAAATGTGACTACTAATAATAGACATGAAGTTAGGATCTAATTAGTTTTAACATGTCTAAGGTAATGTGACACAAGTTGTTTTTTCATCATCTCTAGAAGAAGAAACAAAGAGTAAGAATTGTTTAATCTGTGTTGTATTGGTTAGAGTAAACAAGCATACTGAGTCCATCTGGTAAAGTAGCCTACAATGGAGGCTGCAGGACTCCAGGGTGACTGAGCTGATGAGCAAGGTCTCCTAAAGCTGCCAAGGCAAAGGCCAGACTGTGACCTAGGGGTTCCCACCACATCATGGGCATCCAGTGAAACAACACACGCTTTGCCTGTTTTCCTATTTCCATTTCTCAACAGCAACCTTGGCTGTGCACACATTCCACCCAGTATATGCTATGCAGTATGTCTTCCATTGACAAGTGTAAATAATAGAAGGACATTATCTTGGGTAGGCTCAGATACCCCTAGATGTTTGAATTAAAGGAGCACCACCACCACAACCTCCTACCCCCAATTTCAAGTGCTGAAAAGAGTCATGTTTATTAGGGACAGAAGATACCATGCTAAAGGTGCTTGGTGTAACATGTTGCTCATTCCCCTCCAATCTTCACCCTTGGGTACAAGGGGATTGACTGTGGGAACTCAGAGGCAACTCTGGACTCTGTTAAGATCTCTGCCACTGTTTGCTTTCCGCTGATTGTCTTTTATTCCCTTTTTTTTTTTTTTTTTTTGAGACAGAGCCTCAAGCTGTCACCCTGAGTAGAGTGCTGTGGCATCACAGCTCACAGCTACAACTCTTGGGCTCAAGCAATTCTCCTGCCTCCGCCTCCCAAGTACCTGGGACTACAGGCACCTGCCACAGCCCCCAGCTATTTTTTGGTGGCAGCCGTCATGGTTTGGCAGGCCCAGGCTGGATTCAAACCCACCAGCTCAGGTGTATGTGGGTTGCCACCTTAGCCCCTTGAGCCACAGGCGCCGAGCCTATTCCCTTTCATTTTAATAGCAAAGTTGGAGTTTTGTTCAGAGGTTTAGCTTTGTGCCTCAAAATTATTTTAGGGCAGATTATGTGGTTTTCATTGTTTCTTTTTATATTTTTAATATTCCTTGTCTTTTCCTAATTTTCAGAATTCTTGTATTTATTTTCTTGAAAATTGTTTTCATTTATAATTCTATTGTTTTTCAATATCGTTTTAACTTTTGACTTGTCTCTATAAAGCCACCTTCCTTTATATTTTTTATTTTGAGTGCGATAATTTTACTTTTATATCCTTGTCCTTTATCTTTTATCCTTTCTACTTTTGTGTTTTATTACTTTTCTAGATTTTTATCTCTCAGCCTAAATTGTTTTTATCCTATTTTTATTATTTAAACATTTTTTTGACTTTTAGTCTTGATGTGGTTTACTAACTTCTCTTACTTAAAATATATAATTGATGTTTTAAAGTACCACTAATGAGGCTTGGTGCCCGTAACTCAGTGGTTAAGGTACCGGCCACATACACCAAGGCAGGCAGGTTCGAACCTGGCCCGGGCCAGCTAAACAATGACAACTACAACCAAAAAAATAGCCAAGTGTTTTGGTGGGCGTCTGTAGTCCCAGCTACTTGGGAGAGTGAGGCAAGAGAATCACGAAGAGTTTGAGGTTGCTGTGAGCTATGACACCACAGCACTCTACCGAGGACGACATAGTGAGACTGTCTCAAAAAAAAGTAAGTACCACTAATGAATCTCAATTTAGTGGATTTATTCGTCTCCTGAATGATTACCTTTCCTTTTTCTCTTTTCCTTCTTTCTTTTATATTTTATTTATTTGGTGAATTAATTTTAGAGATTATTTATAGTTTAGGATTTTGTGTTGGGAATCACAAAACCAGGTAGGAAACACAAATATGTGAAATAGAAAGCATGGGGGAGCAGGTGGTGGTATGGAATATGTCTTGCCTAGAAGATGCAAGTAAAGACAAAAACCTTTGAAGCAAATGTCTAGGATAAAAGTAGCTGTTAATAGTGATCTATTCTGAGTAGGATTATAGTTGTTCCTCCTCCCCGACCGTCCCCCTCTGCTCTTTATGTTTTTTCAAAGTCTTTTAGGAATGTATTGTTTTTGTAATAATGGGAGAAAAAGTAAAAACAAAGACAACAGCAACCACAAAAACACCATACTTACAAGATAAAACACATTTGCAGACTGGATGGGGTCTGCTGGCTCCAGTGTGTGACCTTGACTTATTTTTACAAGGGCAGTAAGGAAGCCCAAGTTGCAAACAGGGGAAATGGAGGTTTGGCTCCTTACACTTTCCTGACAGTCACACTCACCGTCTGAACCAAGCTTAAGACTTTCAAGGATAGTTGTCCCCAAGTCTTTACTTGTCACATCTCAAGGCTCCTATCAGCAAAATCACTTACCAGTGAAACTGAACTTCCAGGGGCACTGTTTCATTGGAGCACATGGGTTCTCTTTATTTAATAGATGGTGTATGCTCTTCCCCAGGTTGGCATCTAGGAAATGCAGAACCAAACAGTTCATCTGCCTTCAACTACAACTCATGATCTCACCATTATCTCACACATGCCCAGCCCATGTTTGTCCTTTCTTTGATTTTTCTCACTAATTTTTTTTTCTTCTGAGACAGAAACTCACTCTCTCACCCTCAGTAGAGAGCCATGGTGTGATAGCTCCAGCTACCTCAAACTCCCGAGCTCAAGTGATTCTCTTGCCATAGACTCCCAAGTAGCTGGGATGACAGAGCATCCACCACATGCACCAAGGGTGGCGGGTTTGAACTCAGCCCAGGCCAACTAAACAACAATGACAACTGCAACAAAAAATAGCTGGGCACTGTGGCAGGTGCCTGTAGTCACAACTACTTGGGAGGCTGAGGCAAGAGAATCATTTAGCCTAAGAGTTGGAGGTTGCTGTGAGCTATGGTGCCGTGGCACTCTAATGAGGGTGACATAGTGAGACTCTATCTCAAAAAATAAAATAAAATAAAATAAAATAGCATTTTGGAAGTGGAGTATGGTTCTTGGAATTAATTTTAAAAATTACCATGATTGCATTAATGTACACAGCTATGATTTAATAAAAAAAAAAAAATTAGAGCTGGCTCTTTGTTTGGCCTGTTTCCTACTAATGTGAACTTTGAATCTTCCCTTTGGTAAGACTTCTTTTTTTTATTTTTTATTTTTTATTTTTTATTTTTATTAAATCATAGCTGTGTACATTGATATGATCATGGGGCATCATATACTAGCTTCATAGACCATTTGACACATTTTCATCCCAATATTCAACATAGCCTTCCTGGCATTTTCCCAGTCACCGTGGCATGACA